>MU781868.1:49523-87609 GCA_026770625.1 Nicotiana glauca
GAAAGTCATTAAATTCTTAAGCAGCACGGGTAGCTGCAGGTGATTTAAGAATCGATCTTCAGATGATTAGGGTGAATGATCCTCATATGACTAAGGAAATGGTGTTGCTAATCATAGTGATTTGACGAGGGTATATGTTTCAGAAAAAGGGCAATGCGATTAAGTTGATGGCACTTCGGTAGCATTGCGACATTTTCTTGCTAAATCGACTGCTGATATCTGAGTCTGTTTGATGGCACGGGAGAATTTTAGAATATCTTTCATGGAATGATTGGGTATTCGAGGTGTAATATGTACTCATACTGCGAAATTGGGGATCAGGAACAGTGATTCGTGTGCTATATGGAGTTGGAGACTGGGAGTTCTCAGGTTCGGACTGTGCAGCAGTTGTGGATCGTGTGTATTGGTACTGTTAGCGGCTATTGGGATTTAGAAGCCCGAGTGGATATTTCTTTGCTTGGTATATTAGATTTTGGTTATGACATTGGGGAGTAGACTGGTTGTCTCAGTGTTGCGTTATTCTAGACTATTGGGCTATGGGTTATGTCGGAAAATTCCATAGGTTGCATGGCGAGGTGCATCGGACTATGTTCTAGCAGGATGGTTTGGGTTCCAAAAACCAGCGGACGGTTGGGAAGGATTACTCTTCTTAATTGGGCCTTCGTGGCTGATGTAAGTGCAGAGGCTGCTACCATTGGTTCAGTTCTAGTATTGAGGGACACCTTTCGAATGCGTTCCTTATGGCCGGGCATGTCGCCGGACGAGACTGCGGATTTCAGTATTTATTTGGTGCCGGGCACCGTATCGTACGACTACGGCATGAGTTATAGTAGTGGAAGGAGCAGCTTCAGGCTTCTTGGTAATGAGTTTGTTGGTAAGCTGATTGGATACATGTTTAGCTTGAGTTCGCTTGGTTAGTCCCGAATTGTATTGATGAAGGATAGGTTGTTTCAATCGTTATTGAACCTGCTAGTGATCTGGGGAGATCTATGAGTTGATTTTTCTGTGCCGTGAGGCATTATGATGTTCGGACTAT
This sequence comes from Nicotiana glauca, assembly GCA_026770625.1. Taxonomy (NCBI): domain Eukaryota; kingdom Viridiplantae; phylum Streptophyta; class Magnoliopsida; order Solanales; family Solanaceae; genus Nicotiana; species Nicotiana glauca. The sequence continues at coordinate 50,560 of MU781868.1, forward strand.
GGGCACATATAGTGCGGTGCTATCGAGATTCATAGTGGACGTTGAGTTGTGTAGCTTACAACGCTATAAGTGGATATCATTATGCACTCAATATGCTTACGATCGATACTCGGTATTTTGTTATTATGAGCAAATTTGGCTCGATGTGCATCTCCCTATGTGAGATATTTGTGTGGATCGGGTGGCACGCCGCCATAGGAATGTTATCTGGATCGGGTTGCACGCCGCAAATGTGGTGTTGAGAATAGTTTTTCATATGTTACTTTGTATGCCTTGCTTCCTGGTTTCTAAGGAAAGTCTGTATTGGGTGTTTCTCAGTGAATGGCACATCAGTTGTTTCCTTTCCGGATCGTATGATGTATATTACTTGCTTCGCCATGGGTATAATGATTTGTTGGGTTCCAGATATCAATCGTGTGTGGTTGTCAATTTCGAGTATAGCGACTTGAGGTGTTTCATGAGTAACAATGTTTGGATAAGATCGCGTATTGTAGCGAGGCTACGTGGAGATTATACCCTTCGGGGTAGATTCAGGTATTCTATTTCTATGATGTGGGACGGGGTCCCAGCCTTGTGTTGTGATGGTACTGAGGAGTTTGAGTTACAGCTCTTTTGTTTGAGTCATTTGTCATGATTTGAGTATGTTCAGACCGCCCATCATTGGTGCGTGGATTATGCAAGTTGTGGCTTAGGCCTGTGATGAGGTGTCATATCACCAGAGTGGTGCGTTGAATTCGAGGTGATCATTGGAGTCATTAATGAATGCGAACAGATGCGATTTCAGCTGATTAGAGAGTTTATATCGAGGTTTGGCCCGGAAATCTGTTGTGGCATTAGTCAACAGGGAAGTGGCTTTATGTATGGGTGACCTGAGGAATGATTACGGTTTATCGCGTGTTTTATTTATCATTGGCAGTATATGAAAGTGTTGGAATAAGACTTTAGCTAATAAGAGGTTCCTATCGGTAACTGAGTATTGTGGGCAACTGTTGCGAATAGTGACTATCGTTTCGAGTGTTGGATTGTGTGAGATATTGTATGATTTCACCTGAGGTTGCAGGTGTGTGTTATTACAGCTGGTTCGGGTTTATTCTGGGTATGATTCCAGAAAGTGCAATGTGGTTCTACGGTTTATGGTCTAGATGGGCTGTAAAATTTCAGCTGTGTTGTATTATCAGACCTATGTAAGATAGGGTGACGTGGGATCACCCCAGGTATATGCTTGGTAAGGTCATTCAGCTATTGGTTGGCTTCTAGGACAACTCTGGGTACGCTCAAGGACGAGCGTTTGTTTAAGTTGGGGAGGATGTGACGACCCGGCCCGTCGTCTCATGTGTTATTGCTCCATTTCCCCCATTTCGTGCTTCTTCATGTTTCGTTATTGGTAGGTGGTGTGTTAGAATTGATTTGGATTGGTTTTGATAAGAAATGAGACACTTAGTCTCTTTTAGAAAGGCTTAAGTTGGAAAAGTCAACTGGACATTGACTTATGAGTTAGAGGGATCGGATGTGATTTCCGGCGATTCACTTAGCTTCGGGAGGTGATTTGCGACTTAGGAGCGCGATCGAAATTGATTTTGGAGGCCCAGTGTATAATTAGGCTTGAATTGGCGAAGTTAGTATTTTGGCGAATTTCGGTTGATGGGTGAGATTTTGATCCGAGGGTCGGAATGGAATTCCGAGAGTTGTTGTAGCTTCGATATGTGATTTTTGATGTGTGTGCAAAATTTCAGGTCATTCGGACGTGGTTTGGTCGGGTTTTTGATCGAAAGTGTATTTCGGAAGTTTTGAAGAAAACTTAGGCTTGAATCCGATGTGAATTGATGGTTTTAGCGTTGTTTGATGTGTTTTGATGATTGGAACAAGTTCGTATGATGTTTTGGGATATGTTGGTGCTTTTGGTTGAGGTCCCGGGGGCCTCGAGGTGATTCCGGATGGCCAACAAGAAGAAAATTGGACTTGTGTGTTGCTGAAGGTTGCTGGTATCAGGTGTTTTCGCACATGCGGTTTTGGGACCGCAGGTGCGGTATCGCGGAAGTGGATGGGCAGGCACAAAAGCGGAATTCGAGCTCAAGGCTGGTTCTGCATAAGCGGAAGCCTTGACCGCAGGAGCGGTATCGCGGGTGCGAGTTTTGGACCACAGAAGCGGACATGCCCCTTAAGTGAAAGTCCGCAGAAGCGGAAAGAGACCGCAAGAAAGGTAACCGTAGAAGCGGTTGTGTGGCCGCAAAAGCGAAAGTTGCTGTGGACAGAAGGGTTTTAAATGTCATAATTCATCTGCGAGCAAGAGGTAGTTTCCACCATTTTTGAACTACTCGGAGAGCTTTGGGCGAGAATTTTCGAGGGTTTTGACTGAGAATCGATTGGAGGTAAGTTCCTTGGCCTAAATACACGAGATTTTGTTAGATTTAACATGAAAATGGGTTGAAATTCATCAAAAGAAGGTGAAGCTAGGGCTTGAGTTTTTGATATTTCAAATTGGAATTTGATAGGTCATTTGAGCTTGGATTTAGGAGTTCTTGGTATGTATGAACTCGTGGTTAGAGAGGAATCCGGTAATGTGAATTTTGTAATTTTTCGGGAAGTGGGCCCGGGGCTCGGGTTTTGCTAGTTTCGAGAATTTTGCTATTTATCGATTGTTTTCGATTGGGTATTGTTCCCTTGGCATATTGTAATATATTCGCTCTGATTTTGGTTAGATTCGACGTGTGTGGAGGCCGATTTGAGGGGCAAAGGCATCGCGGGCTAGAGATTTCACAGGTTCGAGGTGAGTAATACTTGTAAATGATATCCTAAGGGTTTTAAACCCCATGTTTGCACATCATAGTGCTGTATTGAGGTGACTTACACGCCGGATAACGGGCGTGGGGTAGAGCACCGTTGGGGATTGTGACTTGTTCCGTCCCGCTTAATGAAATAACTACCTAATTGATTGAAGCTAGTTGACATCCTTATAAAAATGGATTAATTGTCGTAATTGGGTCTCGTGCCAACTGATTGAATCCTTTAGGGATTATTATCACTGTTTCCATGATACTTGGCATGTTAAATGATTTCAGTCCTGAGTTAAACACTGTTTTGAGATGTCCAGACATACTTCTAAGGTTTTAAAACTTAAACTACATATTTTAACGTTCGGAACTGAGAACTGTTATTTGAATATTGCCCTAGTGGCTTATGTGCATTTCTGGACTGAGCATGGATCGGGCTGCGCACCGCAGCAGTGTTATGTGTGCATTTTCTGGACTGAGGATGGATCGGGCTGTAGGAGCCCCTCCGGAGTCTGAACCCCCACAGTGAGCGCGGGTACCTAAACGGATCGGGCTGCGCGCTGCAGCGGTCATGTGCATTGCATTGCATTCATGCATTGGTTCCTGTTTGTGCTACGTGGCATGACATTCAGCACTCTCATATCATGGCATTCATGCTATTTCTTGCACTGTTACCAGATACCCTGGTGTTATTTGTTAATGGAGTGCTGTGCCCGAGGGGCTGACTTATGTGCGGATTTGCACTATCTGATTATTCATTCAATTGCTTGACTGTTGGGAAAAGGAAATTTTCAAAAGAGGTTTTTAACTGAGCCAGATATTTTTCTAAAGGATTTTCACGGAATTACTGTTTTCTCAAGGGTCGTACTGTCCTATATAGCATGATGGAGTGCCTTACGTGTTTTCTTACCGCTCAGTTATTATTTACTCTTATTACTCATTGAGTAGGAGTACTCACTTTACTCCCTGCACCTCACGTGCAGTTGTAGGTATTGTTCACCCGGTAGCGGGTTTTAAGCTGATTGAAGGTATCACTATTGTAGCGGAGTAAGGTGACCGCCAGCGTCCGCGGCACCTGATTTTCCCTTCTTTGATTTTAAATTTGATCCATGTAAATTACAGACTTTGTAGTTGTGTTCAGGCTTCTTTAGATGCTCGTGACTTGTGACACCCCGGTCGGGCTATGTTGAGTGGTAAATATTAGTTATTAATGCCATTAAGTCGTATTATTCATTCATTTATGTTTGTTAACTATTAAGGGGCATTGTTGTTCTGTTGGCTGGCCTTGTCTTCACGAGAGGCGCCATCACGACCGGGTTTGGGAATTGGGTCGTGACAAATATCCCCCCACCACATGGGAAGAGATCCACAACGCCTACTGTGCCGAAATAAGAGCGGATGAAGATGATCTCAATGGGCCATCCCAACGGCTAACAACGATACAGCCAGAAACAAGAAGAGATCGACGCCACGATGGGCGACGGGAACAACCCCTACGCTTCAACAAAGAGAGGCATCAGCCTTACATCAGGACCTCCAATCCACCCCCTCCAAGGCACCCAGATGCAGTGCAACGACATGTCATCCCACTCAGGAATGATAGTGGTATGCCTCATTTATTATCTGCCCATAACTTTTGCGTGTCCCCTTCAGAACTAGTGCACGTGCTGGAGAAGCTAGGCACAGTTGCCGCAGAAAATGAAATCAGATCCTAGCATAAGGAGGTCGAACATCCTGTGTGAGTTCCATCAGGAAAGGGGACACAAGACCGAAAACTGTATTGGTCTGGGACAAGAAGTTGTCAGGATGCTAAACCAAGGATACTTGAAAGAGCTGCTTAGGATAAGGGAAAGATCAACTTCACCAGAGGACGAGATCAACCCCAAGGACCACCAAAGCCACCTTCCCCAGCACGCATCATAAATATGATCGTCGGTGGCGGCGACGACTTCGCAATCAACTGCGTAAAGTTAACCACTACCCACAAAATGAAACACACGATCGCCCATGAACGGTATGACAACTTCGACGACAGTATCACCTTCGATAAGTCTGATACCGATGGTTTGTATTTTCCTTATTATGATTCTTTAGTTATAACTTTGTGTATCACCGATACTGATGTTAAGAGAATTATGGTAGACGACAGAAGTGGCACCTGTATTATCTATCCAAGAGTCCTCATGCAAATGAGACTCGAAGATAAGATAATACCGCGTTGCATAACACTACCAGGTTTTAATAATGCAGTGGAGCGGACCTCCGGAGAGATATCATTGCCAGTCTTAGTAGGGGGAGTTACGCTGGAAACCATATTCCATGCAATGAACCAGGAAACGGCTTACAACGCCATCATAGGGTGCCCTTGGATACATGCCATGGGGGCAGTCCCCTTGAGCTTCTATCAGGTGATCGAATTCCCTACCCCATGAGGAGTATTCAACATCCGAGGCGAGCCACGCACCGCTCAGGGATGCTACCGAATAGCCCAAGACTGCAAACACCAAACAACTGAAAGGAGCAAGTGCAGAAGCATAGAAATCAGCTGGGTCGGGGGCTAAAGCCAACCCGACATCGAAAGCCATCAAAGACCTAGAAGTCGTAGAAGCAAACAAAGCAACAGTCGAATACCTCGACCCGGTCCAATTGGATGACGCCGACAGCTCAAAGAAAGCCTACATTGGGCACAGTCTCTACAACCTAAGTAATTACCACCAATTTTTAACTAACCACGCTTTCTTTGCTTTTTCCCATTCAGATATGCCAGGAATCCCGAGAGACATCACCACTTACAAGCTGAACGTCGACCCACTATACCCGCCTGTACGGCAGATGAAGAGGATGTTCAACGCCGCAATCAACAAGGCGATCAATGAAGAAGTGGATAAATTATTAGCCAACGGTTCCATCAGAGAATTGAAGTACCCGCAATGGATCGCTTATGTCATCATGGTCAAAAAGAAAAATGGGAAATGGAGAATGTGCGTGGATTTCACCGACTTGAACAAGGCATGCCCAAAGGACTCATTCCCATTACCCCACATCGACCAGCTGATAGATGCCACCGCCGGGAACAAACTGCTAAGTTTCTTAGACGCCTACTCCAGCTACAACCAAATCATGATGGCCGAAGAAGATCAAGAAAAGACAACTTTCATCACTCACCGAGGGACATACTACTATAAGGTGATGCCATTCGGGCTAAAAAATGCAGGGGCAACATATCAGAGGTTGGTCACCAAAATGTTCAAAGAACAGCTCGGCAAGACCATGGAAGTTTACATTGACGACATGATAGTAAAGTCAACAAAGAAAGATGATCACATCGATCATTTGAAAGAAACCTTTGAGATATAGAGACAGTACGGGATGTAGCTAAACCCTGAAAAGTGCGCCTTCGGCGTGGCCTCGGGGAAATTCCTGGGCTTCCTCGTATCACAACGAGGTATCAAAGTCAACCCGGACCAGATGAAGGCAATAGACGCAATACCAGAAACTTTGAACAGCAAGAAGCAAGTACAAAAATTAACAGGGCGAATAGCCGCCCTATCAAGATTTATCTCACGGTCCTCCTTCAGATGCCATAAGTTCTTCAACGTACTTAGAAAGGATCATGGGTTACAATGGAATGAAGAATGCATCGAGGCCCTGAGGAAATTGAAAGCTTACTTATCGTTGCCACCGTTACTGGTCAAAGAAAACCCTGGAAAGTGTGTGCTGGTATATTTGGCCGTGTCTGAAGTTGTTGTCAGCGCAGTCTTGGTTCGCGAAAATAAAGGTACGCAATCTCCTATTACTATATCAGCAAAACCTTTGTGGATGCCGAAACACGTTATCCACACCTCGAGAAGTTGGCTCTCGCACTGGTCGTAGCTTCACAAAAGCTCAGACCCTATTTCCAGTGCCACCCCATAAAGGTGATAATGACCTTCCCCTTGAGAAGCATCCTACACAGGCCCAAACTTTCGGGTATGCTCGCTAGATAGGCCATAGAGCTCAAGAGCATGACATATCCTACCATCCAAGAACTGCCATCAAGTTACAGGTACTTGCCGATTTTGTCGCCGACTTCAGCGCAGAGATACTGCCAGAGGCGGAACTGGAGGCCATTCGCGCTTCCTCCAACGCCGACCTCTGGACTCTCTACACCGATGATGCCGCTAATGCCTCGGGATCGGGACTAGGACTGGGACTTGACCTCGAAGTCCCCACGAGCGAAATAATTCGTCAGTCCATACGATTCCCCGAGATGACTAACAATGAGGCCGAGTATGATGCTGTGATTACAGGTATGAAGTTAGCCATCAAATACGGGGCCCAACACCTCATCCTCCACTGCAACTCCCAACTCATAGTAAACCAAGTCACTGGGACTTACCAAATCAAAGAACAGAGGCTGCAAAAATACCAATCGGAAATCCACAAGCTGATGACTAAATTCGACGAGTGTCGCTTTGAACAAATACCTAGGGCAAAAAATGTCAAAGCAGGCAGCTTAGCAAAACTAGCCGCGTCCAGCAAGAATATCAGCAAGGAAAGCATTGTCACGCTACTCCATTCGGCCATCGATCACATTGAGGTACTTTCGTTAAATCTTACTTGGGACTGGTGCAACCAGTTTGTATCCTATATGCAGGATGGGACACTCCCACTTGACAAGAAAGTAGCCAAAAAACTTCGCATGCAAGGCTCCCAATACAGCCTGATAGAGCATGATCTCTACAAAAGGACGTTTGGCGGACCCCTCGCTAAGTACCTTGGGTCGCACCAAACGAGACAAGTATTAGAAGAGGTGCATGAAGGCCATTGCAGTGCTCATACAGGTAATCACGCCCTCGTCCGCTGCCTCATCCAAGCCGGTTATTACTGGACCACTATGAAAAAAAGGGTAGCAAAATACGTCCATAGGTGCAAACAGTTCCAAAAGCACACCCCCATGATACACCGACCAGGAGATCTTCTCCACTCAGTCACCTCGCCTTGGCCCTTCATCAAGTGGGGAATGGATATAATTGGTCCCCTACCAGCGAGACGAGGAAAGGTACAATTTCTTCTAATTTTGACTGATTACTTTTCCAAGTGGGTAGAAGCAGGTGCGTATGCACAGATACGGGAGCAGGAAGTCATCGCCTTTATATGGAAAAACATCATATGCCGCTTCGGCATCCCCAAAAAAATCAGCTGCGACAATGGCCCCCAGTTCATTGGTAAAAAGACAACTGAGTTCTTCGAGAAATGGCACATTAACCAGATACTCTCTACTCCATATCATCCCGCCGCCAACGGCCAAGCCGAGTCCTCCAACAAGACAATATTGAACATATTGAAGAAGAAACTCGAAGACGCTAAAGGGCTCTGGCCAGAATTACTACCAGAAGTGTTGTGGGGACATCGAACCACACCCAAATCCAGCACAGGAGAAACGCCGTATTCATTGGTCTACGGAACTGACGCTGTTATACCCATTGAAATCGGGGAGCCAATCCTGAGATATTCACACTCAAGCGGGGCAAAAAATGACAGGATCAGACTTAAGACCTAGACGAGGCCGAAGAACGAAGGGATATGGCCCACATAAGAATTGCGGCCCAAAAACAACAGGTTGAAAGGTATTACAACAAGAAGGCCAAAATAAGGCCAGTCAAAGTGGGAGATTACGTCCTCAAAGCCAAAACATTAGCGTCAAAGGATCCAAGTGAAGGAAAATTGGGTACCAACTGGGATTGACCATATAAAATCACAGCAGCAGCGAATAAAGGAGCGTTCCAATTAGAAACAATAGAGGGAAAAACACTCCAGAACAACTGGAACATGGCCACCTCAAATACTTCCGCTTCTGAAAAGCGTCCCCCAAAGTCGTACTCTTTTTCCCTTATCCGAGTTTTTTCCCAATTGGGATTTATCGGAAAGGTTTTTAACGAGGCAGCGGAGGGGACACATAGTGGCATCTGAGAGCAAGTTTATTACATTGACCAGTCGAAACGGTCGCCGGGCCGATATAATAAAGGGACTACACTAGTCAAATATCCGCAGTATGGGCAAAATTCTACATTTTACAGAATTATCTCCATTATGTAAGCGGCTAAGGCCATTATCTCCATTATGTAAGCGGCTAAGGCCATTATCTCCATTATGTAAACGGCTAAGGCCATTATCTCCATTATGATAGCGGCTAAGGTCATTATTTCCATTGTGTAAGCGGCTAAGCCACTGTCTCCATCCGTGCAAGCGGCCAAGGCCGTGTGAAAATCAACACTGGCTAAGGCCATCGCCATTAAGCATCGACCCAGTTCGACCACGAAGGATAACACTTCGATGATAGTCGAAGTCATATCCCACTAGCTAAGGCCATTGCCATTAAGCGTCGACACAGTTCGACCACGAAGGATAGCATTTCGACGACAGTCGAAACCATATCCTAATGGCTAAGGCCATCGCCATTAAGCGTCGACTCAGTTCGACCACGATGGATAACACTTCGACGACAGTCGAAGACATATCCTAATGGCTAAGGCCATCGCCATTAAGCGTCGACCTAGTTCGACCATGAAGGATAACACTTCGACAATAGTCGAAGTCATATCCTAATGACTAAGGCCATCGCCATTAAGCGTTGACCCAGTTCGACCACAACGGATAACACTTCGACAACAGTCGAAGCCATCCAAATGGCTAAGGCCATCGCCACTAAGCGTCGACCCAGTTCGACCATGAAGGATAACACTTCGACGACAGTCGAAGTCATATCCTAATGGCTAAGGCGATCGCTATTAAGTATCGACCAAGTTCGACCACGACGGATAACACTTCGACGTCAGTCGAAGCCATATCCTAATGGCTAAGGCCATCGCCATTAAGCATCGACCCAGTTCGACCACGACAGATAACATTTCGATGACAGTTGAAGCCATATCCTAATAGCTAAGGCCATCGCCATTAAGCGCCGACTCAGTTCGACCATGACGGATAACACTTCAACGACAGTCAAAGCCATATCCTAATGGCTAAGGCCATCGCCATTAAGTGTCGACCCAGTTCGACCACAAAGGATAGCACTTCGAAGACAGTAGAAGTCATATCCTAATGGCTAAGGCCATCGCTATTAAGCGTCGACCAAGTTCGACCACGACGGATAACACTTCGACGGCAGTCGAAGCCATATCCAAATGGCTAAGGCCATCGCCATTAAGCGTCGACCTAGTTCCACCACGAAGGATAACACTTCGACGACAGTCGAAGTCATATCCTAATGGCTAAGGCCATCGCCATTAAGTGTCGACCCAGCTCGACCATGACGGATAACACTTTGACGACAGTCGAAGCCATATCCTAATGGCTAAGGCCATCGCCATTAAGCGTCGACTCAGTTTGACCACGACGGATAACACTTCAACGACAGTCGAAGCCATATCCCATTGGCTAAGGCCATCACCATTAAGCGTCCACCCAGTTCGACCACGACGGATAACACTTCGACGACAATCGAAGTCATATCCTAATGGCTAAGGTCATCACAATTACGTGTCAACCCAGTCAACTATGACGAATAACACTTCGACGACAGTTGAAGTTACGTCATATCCTACCTACGACGACGGTCAGTCCTAGGGGGATCACCCCCAATTAAGCCACCCCCAAGACCGCCTACATCATTTCGATGTTTCTCAAAGTCACAATAAATTTCCTACATACAAAGGAACATCACCTCTACGAAGTTTCGAAAAATGAAGAATAACCAGAAAGGAATAACAGCAAAAGGTACAATTCATATATTACAGCAAAAGAATGTATCTACATTTAGTCCCGCGAAGGGGTCCCATTACAGTCCAAAAAAGGAGAGAAACAAAACATATATCAACTTAAGGCTGCTCGCCATCCCGTCCGTCACCTCCTGGCTATTCGCCGCCCTATCCATCGGTCCTGGGCGATAAGCTTCGTTATACCAGGAATCAAAGTCTAGACAGTTGACATCCTCTGAAGTATAGCCCTCGCACTCATGGGAATCAGAACTATACCCGCAGGCTTCCCTAGTGGAACGAGCCTCAAGATGACGCATCTGAACCTCCTACTCTGTAGCTCAACCCGCGGCATGAAGCTCCTTGAACACGTCCAGTTTAGCTTCAAAATAAACCCACATCTCATGCGCATTACGACACGCATCCCGGTCATGCAGGGGATGAAATGAAGAAAGTTACGAAGGCTGAACCGCGTCCTCAGACCTTGGCTGGGCACTCTGCCTAAGAACTCCAACCTCTGCCTTCTTGGCTATGAGTTCGGTAGTCCATTCCGTTACCCTACGTTGTAGATCGGCATTCTCCGCCGCCACCCCCGACTAAGATCCAGCTCTTCATCCCTCGACTTGAGGAGTGATTCCAACTCACTATTATAGGCCACGACCCTCATCAGCTCTGCGTCCGTCTACTCCAATTCTGCTACTCTACGTTCAAATTGGGCTTCCTTTTGCTTAAGACCCTCCCGAAACACCTGAAACTCGGGATCCTACTGGAAAAGATCCGCCGCCGCCTGATGCTTGGAGTGGTATCGCTGGTACCTATTCACCATCTTATTGAATATGGTCGCCTTTTTCTGCTCACGGTGCCTCCGCTCCATCTCCAAAACAAGGGTCTGAGGGGAAAGACAAGAATTAGGAAACATCAAAACCGACCTCACGACACGGAAAAACAAAAGGTTACCTATAGAGTCATGCCAACGACCCTTTGAGACAGCTCCGCATCGCTGATGGTTTTTAGCGTTTCACATTCAGGGGCGGCACACAACAAGGCAAGCTCCAACGCCGCCTGTTCGTTGTGCAGTAGCAAGTTGTAAGCCCCCGGAATCATGATTCGGCGGTCGGACCCGTCCGCCGTCATCTCCACGTGCGTGAGACCGCCCACAAACTCATCCACATCTCCCTGGGCGATCTCGAAATTCGATCTCTCTGCAGCCCCACCAACTCCATCAACAATGGTCGTTGAGCCACCCATGGCAGCACGAACCGATCTAGTACCGGCAGCGGTACTCCCTTGAATGGCCGGCCTCCCGGCACGAATAGCGTCGGCCATAAAGACGGGTCTAGGCATTTGGCGAGGCACGCTACTCCTTTCATCTTCAGTAGCCACCACCTTGCCTGTCTCAAGCCTTCGCCTTTTTCTCTCCACCGACTCCTCGCCCTCAGAAGACTCGTCCGTAGGTTGCGGAGTCGGTACCGATGGCATCGTTTTGCCTGCAACCGCTGCCACAGGCGCAACTCCTCGCAAAGGAACTATAGAGATACCCTCTCGGATGGATGCACAAAATATCTCTTGGGTATCCGAGGCCGCGCCCGACCGTGCGGAGGTAGATAACGCTGCCCTCTTCTTGGGAATGCCTCGACCTGTCGACACAGATGACTCAGTCAATGAAACTTGTAAAACCCGCCAACTAAAGTCAAGAAACTACTTGAAGGGCCTGCGGGGACGTGACGCTGAAGGAATGTAGACTATGTGCAGGTCTCTTCCGTATAGGGTAGCAAACCGGCTACCCATTGCCTAATGCCATTGATGAGCCGAGGTCGGTGAGCCTTCGTTGCAAACAAAAAGTAATAATAATATAATCAGAACCACCGCAGCCATGTATGGTAAATAATTAAATGAATGGAAACGCTTACGTTTCGAATTCCACTTCTCCGGGAATCCGACAGGGTTGAATACCAGGTGCTTCGTCTTAATGAAGAAATATCTGTGCCAGTGGTCGGCAAAAAAACCGTTCTCAATTCTCATGCATACGTGAGGTTGTGGTCGGCAAAAAAACCATTCGTAAAGGTCGCATCCTGTTTGTAAAGAATATATTTCTCATAAGTCGTGAATAGTGGACATGCATACCTAAGGAACAAACCATTTTTGTGTTGTTAGTGATAATACAAATACATACAGTAATAACATATTTGTGTTTTTAGCAAAAAATAAAAATTAATAACATTAATTTATTACTAATAAGTATCAATTATAAAATGGGAAGAGAATCGGAATATTACTCCAATAGAGAGATTGTAACAGAAAAATTCGGAAAGTGAAAAAAATAGAAACTGATTCTAAATCCTGATTTACTTCAAATTTATGTCATAGTCACCATAAAGATTTGATATTGCTATATAGCACTCCGGAGAGAAACGACTTGGCGTTCCTTTACTTTGGAGAAATAATAGAAGATGAATATTTCAGAATTAAAACTTAAAGAGACCACACCATTTTCTTTTTGCTAATATTGAAATATGAGTATTGCTTTTACTGGACTTTAGATGTCGTCCGCAAGATCGTTTTAAAATATATATTTATAAATGTTTTAACTTCTGTAATTGTTAATTCTAGATTACTTCTACAAACTACCGTACCTCTCTGGACTTCAGAAGCTCACAAAATATAGCATAAGTTGTTTAATTGTATTTTCACACTTGAAAATCTCTCTTTAGACTTATAGTTCCAGCAGACATTGTCAATTATTTCACTAATCATGCAAGATGAAAATCTTTTAAACACTAAAGAAACATTGAATATAATAAAAATATACTTGTATTGCTGACTTTAAATGAATGCTTGAGATTCCTAAGCCAATTTTACCAAGTTTTGCAATATATAATTGTGACGATCCGGTCGGTCGTCTTAAGAATTAACGCCCCGATCCCCTATTAACTGCTTTTCCCAAGTTTATTTCTGCTATTTTGATTTGCCGGGACGTTTGGTTTTGAGTTTCAGAGAGTTTTGGGACACTTAGTCCCCAAAATGAGAGCTTAAGTGTTGGAAAGCTGTCCGTAGTCGGAACAGTGTGAAGACGGTCTCGGAATGGAAATATGATAGTTTTGTTAGCTCCATTAGGTGATTTCGGAGTTGGGAGCGTGTTCGGAATGTGTTTTGGAGGTCCGTAGCTAAATTAGGCTTGAAATGCCGAAGTTTGAATTTTTGAAATTTTCGGTCCGATAGTGAGATTTTGATCCGAGTGTCAGAATGGAATTTCGGAAGTTGCAGTAGCTCCGTCATGTCATTAGGATGTGTAAGTAAAATTTCAGGTCATTCGGACGTGTTTTGGTTGGGTTTCTGATCGAAAACGTATTTTGATGAAATTTCAAGTTCTTAGGCTTAAATATGTGATTATTCGAGTTTCCGACGTTGTTTTAGGTAGTTTAAGGATTTGGTACAAGGTTGAAGGATGTTATGGGATATGTCTATAGGTTTGGTTGAGGTCCCAGGGGCCTCGGGTGTGTTTCAGATGCTCAACGGGGCATTTTTGAGTTGTAAAAGTTGCAGATTTCTGTTTAGGTATGTTGCAGACTTTCCTTCTCAGCAATCGCAGCTGTCCCTGCGCGATCGCATAGTGTAAATTCGGAGGGTGATATTTTTGTGCTACGCGATCGCATTATCTGGTTGGCGATCATGGAAGTCAGCTTTTCCCTTCTTCGCGTTCGCAATTATTCTACCGCGTTCACATAGTAGAAATTAGGATCTGGTAATTCCTTGCATTTTTCTCCTCGCGATCGCGTGGCCCTGTTCGCGATCGCGTACGTCTATTTCTTTCTCTTCTGTGATCGAAGGCTTTCGATTGCGTTCGCATAGACCAATTTTGGAACCTTTAAAAATTTACCCTTCGCGATCGCATTCAAATTCCTGCGATCGCATTGAACAAATACCTAGGCTCAAAATCCGAGGGTTAGCCATTTTTATCAAAACAAAAGTTTGGGAGCTCGGATTTGGGAGAAATTTCGAGGGATTTTTGAGGGCAACGACTGGGTAACGATTCTCTACTCTCTTATGATTAAAACCCACTAATCTAATCACGAATTCCTCCTTAATTTCGGATTTTTGAATGAAAAATGGGTAAAATTTCATAAACCAAATTATTAAGTTTTGAGTAGGTGTTTGACCTCAGATTTGAGAGATTTTTATATGGTTAGACTCGTGAGAGTACGAGGCTTCTGAAAATTTAAAAATTTATATGATTCTGAGATGTTGGCCTGAGGGGCATTTTGGTTATTTTACCTAAATTCGCGTCTTAGCTTTAAATTAAATAGTAGAATCAGTTGCTTGAGATGTTATTTACGATATGAAATTGAATTGAATAGATTTGGGCCATTTGGAGTCGGATACTCGTGGCAAAGGCGTGGTTTCTAATTGATTTTTGTGCCGGTTCGAGGTAAGTGGCTTGTCTAACATTGTGTGGGGGACCTTTTTCCCTTAGGACATGATATTTGATATTTGAAAGCCTTGTACGTGATGTGACAAGCGCATACTTGAGCTAATTGTTAAAAAATCCATTTTTAATTGAGGTATTTCAATTGAGTTTTCTTGCCTATCTGTTTATTCTGATTGTAAGCTTTCCATGTGTTAGCTTAGAGAAGCATGCTTAGTTGACTTACTTACCTTTTTGCTTAAACTGTCTGGTTTGTACTCCGTGAAGTATGTTAGGCTAGAATTTACTATTGCTTGTTCTGAGTTTAACATTATTCTTGTTGTTGAGTTGTTATTGTATGTTTTAAATTTTGGACTACGGGACGGCATCTCGGGAGATCCCCTGTACGTGATATGTTTTGGACTGAGAGTGTGGGATACCAAGAGATCCCTGGCACCTGTATATATAAGTATTGAGGATACCAAGAGATCCTCGGGATAACAAGAGATCCCCGACTTGCTATTGAGGATACCAAGAGATCCTCGAGATACCAAGAGATCCCCAACTTGCTATTGAGGATACCAAGAGATCCTCGGGATACCAAGAAATGCCCGACTTGCTATTGAGGATGCCAAAAGATCCTCGGGATAACAAAGGATCCCCGACTCGCTATTGAGGATACCAAGAGATCCCTCGTGTATACGGTGAGGATACCAAGAGATCCTCGGGATACCAAGAGATCCCCGGCTATCGTTCCTGTAGTGTGCAACATTTCCTGGTATTGCCTTGTTTCTGCTTTCTATTACTGCATTCCTTATTTATCCTGTTTAGATTCTTGCTGTAGACTTTATCTATACTGTTTTTTCTTATCCTATCATTTATTATGTTTTGTCTCAGTAGGGCCTTGACCTTTCCTCGTCACTACCCAACCGAGGTTAGGCTTGACACTTACTGAGTACTTCTGTGGTATACTCATGCCCTTTCTGTGCATGTTTTTTTATGTGCAGATCCAGGTACCCCATTCAGGCGCACTATCCTTGAGGCAGGGAGAGCTACGAAGACTTCGAGGTACATCTGCAGCTTTCGCAGACCGAAGAGTCTCCTTCTTCACTCTATCCAGGAAATATTTTAGCATTGATAAAGTAAAGTAATCTACTCCAATAATGAAACACCAAGATGGTGTAAGCTTTACAAAAATAAAATGATACTGTACAATAAATCTGCCGAAAAATCTAACCATAGATAGAAGTAGGTATATTCACTTTGCACCAAAAATATGAATTAAGAGAAAGAGAAACTCTTGACTCTCATCTTGATCAGCCTAAATGAGAGAAGAATCTAAACCTATTTTGTTAATTCATTTGAAACAAATTAAATATGAACATGTTTAGTTACATAAGGAAAGCCGCAAAGCAATTCCTGAGCATGTTTGGTACGTTGATTTAGGCGGGATTGATTCAGATTGTACCGACTACTTCACAGATCGGGGGAGGGACCTAGACTCCCGTGTCCCCCACTCTAGAGCAGCAAGTTTCCATTGGTCAGGTTTGAGGTGTCATAGCGACACAGCCTGTGGTCCCAGTTCTGCGAGTCGTGAGGGCCTCTCGCCAAGTAGGGGATATGTGGGTCCAGGAGAGAGAGGACAGACGAGGTCAGGAGGGAGGGTATACAGGAGTGAGTAGACCTCGTAGATTGGAGAGACCCACTGGTCCTTATTTTGGAGGAAGAGTACGGCATGGTAGAGGTTTTGTGGCTCAACCAACTCAGTTTGCATCTCAGATATCAAATAGAGTTTTAGGTGTTCAGGGGTCTTGAAGTACCCGTACCGCACAGTTCCCACTGCCATGTCAGTCGCGATGTTGCTTTGAGTGTGTTAACGTATGCCACGTGGTGAGGTATTGACCTAGACTTGGGAGGAGTGCACCTCCACAGACTTCTTGGCCACGGAGCGCCCCGCAGAGTTCTCAGGCTATGGTTACAGCCCCAGTTGCTACCCCACCTACCCGTACCGAGGCTGTTGCCTCCGATTCTGTCATCACAGGTATTTTCATGGTTTGTTATAGAGGTGTACCAATTCTATTCGATCTAGGCTCCACTTGTTTTTATGTGCCTTCTTATTTTGCTCCGCATTTGGGTGTACCTCGAGATTTCCTTGAGTTCCCTGTTTATGTTTCTATTCCTGTTGGGGATTCTCTTGTTGTGGATCGCATTTATCGATCATGTTTGGTTACTATTCATGGTTTCGAGACCACAACAGATTTATTGTTACTCAGTAAGGTTGATTTTAATATTAGTTTGGGCATGGACTGTTTGTCGCCCCATTATACTATTCTTGGTTGTCACGCCAAGACCGTGATGCTGGCTATGCTAGGTATTCCGCGTGTTGAGTGGAGTGGTACTTTAGATCACAATCCCAGTATAGTTATCTCTTTCCTTAAATCTCAGCGTATGGTTGAGAAGGGGTGTACCGACGTATTTAGCTTATGTGAGAGATGTCAGTGTTGGTACCCCTTCTGTTAATTCCGTCCTAGTGGTACGGGACTATCCCGATGTGTTTCCAGCTGATCTTCCAGGCATGCCGCCCGATAGAGATATTTATTTTGGAATTAATTTTTTGCCGGGAACTTAACTCATTTCCATTCCTCCGTATCGTATGGCTCCTCCTGAGTTAAAGGAGTTGAACGATCAGTTACAGGAATTGCTTGATAAGGGTTTTATTCAACCTAGTGTTTTACCGTGGGTGCTCCTGTTTTGTTGTAAAGAAAAAGGATGGTTCTATGCGTATATGTATCGATTATCGCCAGTTGAACAAGGTTACAGTGAGGAACCATTATCCTTTGCCTTGTATTGATGATCTATTTGACCAGCTTCAGGGCGCACAAGTATTTTCCAAGATTGACTTGCGCTCATGTTACTATCAGTTGAAGATTTGGGAGCCAGATATCCTAAAGACTACCTTCAGGACTCAGTATAGTCGTTACGAGTTCCTTGTCATGTCATTTGGGCTGACCAATGCCCCAGCAGCTTTTATGCATTTGATGCGCAATGTGTTCCGGCCATATCTCAACTCATTTGTCATTGTTTTTATTGACGATATTTTGGTATACTCCCGGAGTTGGGAAGATCATGAGTAGCACCTGAGGATCGCGCTTTAGACTTTGAGAGAGAAGAAGTTATATGCAAGTTCTCAAAATGTGAGTATTGGTTGGATCCTGTGGCATTCTTAGGCCACGTGGTGTCGAGTGAGGGCATTCGGGTGGATCCGAAGAAGGTAAAGGCAGTGCAGAGTTGGCCTAGACCATCCTCAGCTACAGAGATTTACAGTTTCCTTGACTTAGCAGGTTATTATCGTCGATTTGTTGAAGGGTTTACTTCTATTGCAACACCTATGACTAGATTGACCCAGAAGGGTGCTCCATTTCAGTGGACAGAGGAGTGTGAGGCAAGCTTTTAGAAGCTCAAGACAACTTTGACTACAACCCTAATTTTGATATTGCCTACCGGTTCGGGGTCTTATACTGTCTATTGTGATGCCTCGAGAGTTTGCCACGGAGCGATATTGATGCAGGACGGTAGGGTGATTGCCCACGCGTCCAGACAGTTGAAATATATGAGAAGAATTACCATATCCATGACCTTGAGTTAACTGCTATTGTTCATGCCTTGAAGATTTGGCGCCATTATTTGTATGGTGTGCCTTTTGAGATCTATACTGACCACCTAAGTTTGCAGCACTTGTTCAAGCAAAAGGATCTAAATTTGCGCCAGAGGAGATGGTTAGAGTTGCTGAAGTACTATGATATTACTATTCTGTATCACCCAGGCAAGGCCACTGTGGTGGCTGATGCCCTGAGCTGCCGGGCGGGAGAGTTTGGGAAGTTTGGCATATTTACCAGCTTCAGAGAGACCTATGGCGATGGATGTTTAGGCCTTATCCAGCCAGTTGTGAGATTGGATCTTTCGGAGCCCAATCAGGTTCTAGCTTGTGTGGTTTCCCAGTTTTCCTTACTTGATCGTATCAGGGAGCGGCAGTATTATGACCCTCATTTGCTTGTCCTTAAGGACAATGTTCAGCGTGGTGATGCCAGAGATGTGACTGTGATGACCTGGCCAGTCGTCTCATGAGTTATCCCTCCGTTTTTCCCATATCTGCTTCTTTATGCTTCGTTATCCGTGTTTCATGTGATCAATTTGATTAGTTTGCATTCAGAGAGGATTTAGTAAGAAATGAGACACTTAGTCTCTTTTAAGATGACTTAAGTTGGAAAAGTCAATTGAATGTTGACTTATGTGTTAGAGGGTTCGGATGTGAGTTCCGATGGTTCGGTTAGCTTCGGAAGGTGATTTTTGACTTAGGAGCGTGATCGGAATTGGTTTTGGAGGTCCGGAATATAGAATTAGGCTTGAATTGACGAAGTTGATATTTTGGCGATTTTTGGTTGGTAGGTGAGATTTTGATCCGAGGGCCGGAATGGAATTTTGAGAATTTCTGTAGTTTCGTTATGTCATTTGGGATTTGTGTGCAAAATTTCAGGTCATTCGGACGAGGTTTGATAGACTTTTTGATCGAATTCAGAATTTGGAAGTTTTGAAATTCTTAGGCTTGAATGCGAGGGTGATTCAATGTTTTTATTTTGTTTTGAGAATTTCGAAGTTTGGAACAAGTTTTAATGATGTTATGGGGCATGTTGGCATGTTGGGTCGGGATTCTATGTGGCTCTGATAAGTTTTGGAAGAGTTTTTGGAGGATTTTTGCCGTTTTGAGCATAAGCATGTAATGATCCAAACGTCCATTTTTAGTTCTAGAGATCGAAATTTGATTTCGAGACTTCCAAAATTTAAATAATGAATTATAGGGGTGATCTGGAAAGTTTGGTCTAATTTCGTCAAGTCGCGATTGAGTTTTTGACACGAAACATGAGTTAATTGTTTAACGAGCAAAATGGGAATTGAACTGAGTAAATGAGCTCCGAATTGAGTTTTGACTGAAGAGCTAAGTTCGTATTATTCTTTGTGACTCATAGGAACAAGAATCATTGAATTTCGAGTTCGTATGATGGAGTTAGGGCCTTTTTAGTGAAAAGAAAAGCTGCTGCAATTTTCTGGGCAGTGTCTGCATTTTTCGCACGTGTGAACAGTGACCACACCTGCATGAACAGTAACCCGAAAACATCAAATTTCGAGTTCGTACCGCGTGAATATTAAAAATGCATGAACAGTAACCCGAAAACATTAAGGACAGAATGTTAAGTTTTGAAAATGGGACTTCGTTCCCATTTTCCATTTTTGTCGATTTGGAGCTCGGATAAGGCGATTTTTCGAGGGATTTTTGGAGAGAACAAAGGGGTAAGTGTTCTTAACTCAATTATAGTTGGATAACTTGAATCTATTACTAGTTTTGGCATTTAATCTGTGAATTTTGTTGGAAAAATTTAGAAAAACCTCTTGGATAAAATCACGGATTTGAGGGTCGAAATGTGATGGGATTTGGATAATTTTGGTATGGTTAGACTCATGAGAAGATAAGGAACCCATTGATGTAAAAATTTCTGAGTTTCAAGACATGGGCCTGAGGCTCGGGTTTTTGCTAATTTCGAGAATTTTGGTATTTTTCGATTATTTCGATTGGGCTTTGTTCCCTTATTATATTATGACATATTCGTTCTGATTTTAGATAGATTCGATGCATGTGGAGGCCAATTAAAGGGGCAAGGGCGTTGCGAGTTAAAGAAGTAGCCGGTTTGAGATGAGTAATGATTTTAAATGATGTCCTGAGGGTTTGAAACCCCGGATTTGCACAACGTAGTGCTATACTGAGTTGAGATACATGCTGTGTGACGAGCGTGAGGTCCAATGCTATTGGGGATTGTGACTTGGTCCATCTCGAATGATATTTTTACTACATTTTCGATAGAGTCTTATATTTTATTATGATGAATTGGGCTAGTTGCCATGTTTGGGGCCGTGTGCCGACCTGTAGAGCCCTTAGGGGATTTTTGACTGGTTTTCCTCGCTTATTTGAAAAAAAAATCATATTCTCAGTCATGTTTTCAATTGTTTAAGATAATATGAACCGAATTTTTGAAATTTTAATCCTAAATGAAAGAAATATGAGGGTTGAGATCCCTACCGTATATTATTTTGTCCAAGAGGCTGTGATTTTAATGACTGAGAGAGGTTGAGGACCTAATAGTGAGGATATTTTATATGATATGGATCGGGCTGCATGCCGCAACAAATATTTATATTGGATCGGGCTGCGCGCCGCAGCAATTACTTATATGGATCGGGCTGCGCGCCGCAGCAATTACTTATATGGATCGGGCTGCACGCCGCTACAATATAGCGCTTGGGCTGTCGGAGCCCCTCTGGAGTCTGCACACCCCCAATGAGCGCAATTGACTATTATTATTATGGATCGGGCTGTACACCACAACGATATTCGGATCGGTCTGTACGCCACAACGGTATACATGTATTTATTGATTCGGTTATTGTGAGAAGTATAAGAATTGAGAACTAAGGATAAGAACGAATAAATGAAATAAAATGCTCGAGGAGCGGATTCATACTGAGTTATACTTGTTTTACGTGGTTTAAGGAATTTCGCTTGATTTTCCTCATTTACTGTTGTTTAAATGATTTTACTGTTTTGATATAGAACTGTTTAGTGCCTTTACGTGATTTCATTCTGTCAGTCATTATTTATCGTTATTACTCACTGGGTCGGAGTACTCACATTGCTCCCTGCACCGTGTGTGCAGTTACAGGTATTCCTGAGGCATAGAGCGAGCCTTCCTGCTGTCCATTTCTCATCGGAGTTATCGAGGTAGCTGCATGACATTCGCAGACCCGATTTTTCCCTCTATCTTTCCTTACTATTTTGCATTTTGGACATATTTCTGTATTAGGCTGTTAAAACCTTGTATTAGAGGCTCAAACTTGTGACACTGGATCAGTGGGCTGTTTTGTAGAGATTTTCATTGTTATGATTTCCGCACATTTCATCTTTTAAATTTAGACTTTTACTTATTAAATTGGTATCTATTTTTGATAACTGTTAATGAACTCTACAAGAAAAAAGAATCGTGAGATGTTAATTGGTCGGGTTTGCCTAGCATCATGTTGGGCGCCATCACGACCGAGTTGGGGTCGTGACAAGTTGGTATTAGAGCCTAGGTTACTTGGTCTCGCGAGTCATGAGCCGGTTTAGTAGAGTCTCGCGGATTGGTATGGAGACGTCTGTATTTATCCTCGGGAGGCTGCGGAACCTTTAGGAAAACATCACATTCTTGAAATTCTTATCGTGCATCCTTGATTTAGCTTGGAATATAACTCTTTGAATTCCTTCCACGTATTTGTATGCGCGAACGAGTGCTCAGTATCAGATGTGCCTTGATGGCTTGTGATTCCCTGATCGAGGGGTGAGATGTGATCTCTGTGAGTTAATGTTGGGCCAGTCTAGAGGACTTGAGGCCGGCTTTTTGCCTATGGCTTAAGCACCAAGGTGCTGATTACGTGAGCTGTATTTTTGAACTTGTATATTCAGTAGTTCCCTATTAATAGAAATGATGGTTGGATGGCTATGCGATGAGTATGTAATGACTGCGAGATGTGATCACATAATTTGGAAGCAATGAGAAGGGTCTACTGGAGTATAGATGAACTATTAGGTGTTTGATTTCCATTGTGATTGGATGTGTAGACCCGAGTTGTGGGTGCGTGAAGAATTTTTTTTCCTGTCTCCTAGTTGGGAGTAAAGTAAATTTCATATTGCGTTATGAGTTCAGACTCAGGAAGACTGAGTGACTGTGTAATGTGGATGATGGTGGAAGGTAAATATAGAAATGTTAGTTTGAGGCAAGACATGTGGGTTATCTCTTGCGGAGCGTTCTGGAGTTGTGTGATCTTTATATTGTATGTTAGAAGATCCCATTTACAAGTGAGATATATACGTTGAAATTTAAATTTTGGATCGCCCAAGAGGGTGGATTTAACTACTACGAGAGTGAATACGAGAATTGCAGAAGATCTGAAGTACCAGATGGTTTGTGTTCCATGAGCTTATGAAGGATTTAGTTAATCTCACTTTAGTATTGTATAAGCAATAAAGTATATGCGTTACAAGTTATGGTGTGTGTTTTGATATATGGCTTCGAGCCAAGTTGGGAAGTTGCTATTGATTAGTTGATTGCACAGTTATGTTCTATGTTGGTTCTGGTTTGAGGCGTGCTAGTGAATCAGTTCTGGTTTGCGGANCCAGATGGTTTGTGTTCCATGAGCTTATGAAGGATTTAGTTAATCTCACTTTAGTATTGTATAAGCAATAAAGTATATGCGTTACGAGTTATGGTGTGTGTTTTGATATATGGCTTCGAGCCAAGTTGGGAAGTTGCTATTGATTAGCTGATTGCACGGTTATGTTCTATGTTAGTTCCGGTTTGAGGCGTGCTAGTGAATCATTTCTGGTTTGCGTAGATTGAGCCCGAGGATGGCTCGAGTAAAGGGAAATTTTCGACTAAGTTAAGGCCATATGCTATAGTTTTAGAAGTGCCAATGAGCCAGTTGTTCGGTTCCGTTGATCGGGTTAAATTACGGTTCGAGTAGAGTGGATGACTCTCATGAATGGTTCTAATATGCTCAAAATTTTGCATGTAATAATTGGGAATTTCAGGTTGTATTTTTGGCTAGAGGCTGAGGGTTGCATTTGGAGGGTGTCAAGATCTGTGGGATTCCAAATCAATTATGGGCTTCTATGTGGCACTATCAGGAAGGTGCAGGTAATGGTTCAGAATTAGTAGAATGTCTCTTCAGGGTAAGTATTTCAAACGTGGTGCTTGCGGGAATATTTAAAAGAGCATTCAACGGCTTATGAGCCTTAGACGTTGTGGTTTCACGTTAAAGTTTGTAGGGCAAGTTTTAGTTAAGAATAACGGTGTACTAACAAGGAAACAAATAAATATGAAAATAATTTGCTATGGTAATGGATACGATAGGGTCTTAGTGTGCTAATGATGTGGTGATGCTTTACAGATGTTTTGTGGCAATATTCTTGGGTTGGTGACCTACATGGCCTGGTCAAGACAGAGGAATTCCGTTTTGATATCTTGGTTATGTGCGAGCATATTTGAAAGTTTTCTTGATGGTTTTTACCATAGTTCGAGCCGGAGATCTTCTACCGATATGGGGAACATATTGTATATTGTGAAATCCTCCTATATGGGAGCACATAGAAGATTTCTAACTGCCCGAAATGAAATTTTCCTATAGCCCAGAAATTCTAATGATATTTTATGTTTGCAACAAGATGGCATGATAGACGTGGTGTATGGTACATGCTTAATATTTTCATGTGCAAGGTGGAAGTTCATTCTTAAAAGGAAGGTCACGGATTCTGGATGGAATAGTCAGTTTCACATATTTAGATGAATGTTATAATGGCTCGGTAAGAACTGAGAAGGGTGCGCATTATATTTTAACTAACAAATGTTTATTGGTAGTACGACACTCACTTGGTTGATCAACCACAAATATTTTGATTTTGCTGTGTAGCCTAGAAAAAAAATTGAAAATAATTATCATGGGATGATCATTCTTGAGGGATGTGTTAGTCATTTGAGTGCTGAGGTTGTGATCAGTTACGGTGATTTATGTGATCTATGAATTTGGAGACGGGGAATTCTAAAAAAAAAATACTATTTCGGGATTGTGGCATGTTTGAGATGAGTACTTTATCTAAACTCATTGGATTCGCAGTCGAGCTAATTGATGGTGATAACTATGCGCTGTGAGCATGAATATATGTGAGGTTTGAACCTTTATGCAAGCACTGAGCCAATATTCATGCTCGAAAGATGCACATGCTATGATATGCCTAGAGTGGGATATTGAGCTTAAAAGTATAATATTTCTCGTTTTTGTAACTTTGTTAAGAATTATCTGGACTATACTTGAGATTTCCAAGATGCTAAATTCCAGAACAAACTTGGTAATTACTAATTCTGCATTAATTTGCTGATTTGAGCTGTGACAACATAGTTTGCTCATGCCTACGATATAGAGTGTTATTTATGCCAGTCCAGGAGCATGAGAATCTTATTTCATTTAGCATATACATGTGTACTTGTTAGATTGCTCCTATATGAGATGCTTAGACTAGAGGTCTGTAACCGTGCCAGGTGGATTATGTTATTGGCAACTAAGTTGCTCGTGAAGTTGATGTAAATATGAGCTATAGAAGAGCTGGTTATTATTATTCTATTCATGTATCTTGGTTCCATTGTGATTGATGAGCTCATAGCATATCGTTGGGATGGTACTTGTGGAACTTGCAAAACGGCTCTCTTCTTTGAGGTATTTTCCTTTTCTAGGGTAGCCGGATGGTGCAATTTGAGGTTTACTGGTATTCATGTACTTTTCCGTGGGTATGGTGATTCACTGGTAGTACTAGACATCAAACTGCGCTTGGTTAATGATTTTGAGCATGGTGGCTTGGGGTGTCTCAAGTGAACTAGTGTCTGGATAGGGTCGCGCATGGCAGCGAAGTTATGTGGAGGTATGACCTTGTGGTTAGATTCGGGTGTTTTGTTTCTATGATGTGAGAGGGGTTCTCAGCCTTGTGTTGTGGTGGTACTAGTGAGCTTGTGGTACAGCTCTTTCTTTTGAGCTATTTTCATGATTTGAGTACGTTTGGATTGTGGCTTATTGGTGCACAGATTGCACAAGTCGTAGCTTTAGTCTGTATTGACGTGTCAATGTCACTAGAGCGGTTTTGCTCGATTAGATGAGATTTTTGGGATCTATAATGAATACAAATGGATTTAATTTCAGCATGTTAGGAGGATAATATCGAGGTTCAACTAAAAAATTTGCTATGGTTTTTTCCAAAGGAGAAGTGGCTTCATGAATGGTTGATCTAAGAAATGGTTATGGCTTACTGTGTGTTTTATTTATCATTTGCAGTATGTGAAAGTGTTGGGATGAGACCTTAGTTGATAAATGGTTTTTTATCGGTATTCGGTTGTTGTGTGCAGCTGCTGTGATTAGAAGTTATCACTGCAAGCATTTAAGTCATGTGTTATGTTATGTAATTGCACCTGAGGTTGAAGGTATGAGTTGTTACAGCTTGTTCGGGCTTATTCATAGTATAAATGTTTGATTCTAATCGTATAGAAGATTTCAAAAGTGGAAATGTGGTTCTATGGTTTATGGGTTAGATTGGATTGCGAAATTTCAATTGCAATGTGTTGTCGGACCTATATGAGATAGGGTGATGTGGGATCACCCCCGGGTATATACGTGGCAAGGCTACTCAGCGATTGTTTGACTTTTGGGACAACTCTGGGCACGTTCGAGGATGAACGTTTGTTTAAGTTGGGGAGGATGCGACGACCCGGTCAGTCGTCTCATGAGTTACTACTCTGTTTCCCCAATATCTGCTTCTTTATGCTTTGTTATCCGTGTTGCATGTGATCAAGTTGATTAGTTTTCATTCGGAGAGGATTTAGTAAGAAATGAGACACTTAGTCTCTTTTAAGAAGGCTTAAGTTGAAAAAGTCAACCAGATGTTGACTTATGTGTTAGAGGGTTTGGATGTGAGTTCCGATGGTTCGGCAAGCTTCGGGAGGTGATTTGTGACTTAGGAGCGTGATCGAAATTGGTTTTGGAGGTCCGGAATAGAATTAGGCTTGAATTGACGAAGTTGATATTTTGGCGATTTTCAGTTGGTAGGTGAGATTTTGATCCGAGGATCGGAATGGAATTCCAAGAATTACTATATTTTCATTATGTCATTTGGGATTTGTGTGCAAAATTTCAGGTCATTTGGACGAGGTTTGATAGACTTTTTGATCAGATTCGGAATTTGAAAGTTTTGGAATTCTTAGGCTTGAATGCGAGGGTGATTTGATGTTTTTATGTTGTTTTGAGTGTTCCAAAGTTTGGAACAATTTTTAATGATGTTATGGGGCGTGTTGGCATTTTGGGTGGGGGTCCCATGAGGCTCGAATAAACTTTGGAAGAGTTTTTTGAAAATTTTTATCGTTTTGAGCATAAGCATGTAATGATCCAAAAGTCCATTTTTAGTTCTAGAGATCAAAATTTGATTTCGAGACTTCCAGAATTTAAATAATGAGTTATAGGAGTGATCTGGAAAGTTTGGTCTAATTTCATCAAGTCGCTATTAGGTTTTTGACACGAAATACGAGTTAATTGTTTAACGAGCGAAATGGGTATTGAACTGAGTAAATGAGCTCCGAATTGAGTTTTTACTGAAGGGATATGTTCGTATTATTATTTTTGACTCATAGGAAAATTCCGAGTTCGTATGATGGAGTTAGAGCCTTTTTAGTAAAAAGAAAAGCTGCTACAATTTTCTGGGTAGTTTCTGCATTTTTCGCACGTGTGAACAGTGACCACACCTGCATGAACAATAGCCATGAACAGTACCACGTGAACAGTAACCCAAAAACATTCTGGCTAGAATGCTAAGTTTTGAAAATGGGACTTCGTTCCCATTTTCCATTTTTGACGATTTGGAGCTCGGATAAGGTAATTTTTCGAGGAATGTTTGGAGAGAACAAAGGGTTAAGTGTTCTTAACTCAATTATGGTTGGATAACTTGAATCTATTACTAGTTTTGGAATTTAATCCGTGAATTTTGTTGGAAAAATTTAGAAAACCCTCTTGGATAAAATCACGGATTTGAGGGTCGAAATGTGGTGAGATTTGGATAATTTTGGTATGGTTAGACTCGTGAGGAGATAAGGAACCTGTTGATGTAAAAAATTTTGAGTTTTGAGACGTGGGCCCGGGGCTCAGGTTTTTGCTAATTTCGAGAATTTTGGTATTTTTCGATTATTTCGATTGGTCTTTGTTCCCTTATTATATTATGACATATTCGTTCTGATTTGGATAAATTCGATGCACGTGGAGTCCAGTTCGAGGGGAAAGGGCACCGCGAGTTAAAGAAGTAGCCGGTTTGAGGTGAGTAATGATTTTAAATGATGCATGAGGGTTTGAAACCCTAGATTTGCATAACGTAGTGCTATATTGAGTTGAGATACATGCTGCGTGACGAGCGTGAGGTCCAATGCTATTGGGGATCATGATTTGGTCCATATCGAATGATATTTTTACTATATTTTTGACGGAGTCTTATATTTTATTATGATGAATTGGGCTAGTTGCCATGTTTGGGGCCGTGTGCCGACCTGTAGAACCCTTAGGGGATTTTTGACTGGTTTTCCTCACTTATTTGAAAAAAAATTCATGTTCTCAGTCATTTTTCCAATTGTTTAAGATAATATGAATCGAATTTTTGAAATGTTAATCTTAAATGAAAGAAATATGAGGGCTGAGGTCCCTACCGTATATTATTTTATCCGAGAGGCTGTGATTTTAATGACTGAGAGGGGTTGAGGACCCAATAGTGAGGATATTTTATATGATATGGATCGGGCTATATGCCGCACCAAATACATATATTCGATCGGGCTGCGCGCCGCATCAATTACTTATATTGGATTGGGCTGCGCACCGCAGCAATTACTTATATGGATCGGGCTGCACGCCGCAGCAATATAGCGCTTGGGCTATAGGAGCCCCTCCGGAGTCTGCACTCCCCAGTGAGCGCAGTTGACTATTATTATTATGGATCGGGCTGTATGCTAAGCGATATACGGATCAGGCTGCACGTCGCAGCGGGGTGTGTGTGTGTGTGTGTGTGTGTATATATATATATATATATATATATATATATATATATATATATATATATATATATATATTTATTTATTTATTGATTCGGTTATTGTGAGAATTATAAGAATTGAGAACTAAGGATAAGAACGAATAAATGAACTGAAATGCTCGAGGAGCGGATTCATACTGAGTTATACTTGTTTTACCTGGTTTAAGGAATTTCACTTGATTTTCCTCATTTACTGTTGTTTAAATGATTTTACTGTTTTGACATAGAACTGCTTAGTGCCTTTACGTGATTTCATTCTGTCATTCATTATTTATCGTTATTACTCACTGGGTAGGAGTACTCATATTACTCCATGCACCGTGTGTGTGCAGGTACAGGTATTCCTGATGCATAGAACGAGCTTTCCTGCCGTCCAGTTCTCATCGGAATTATCGAGGTAGCTGCACGGCGTCCGCAGACTCGATTTCTCCCTCTATCTTTCCTTACGATTCCGCATTTTAGACATATTTCTGTATTAGGCTGTTGAAACCTTGTATTAGAGGCTCAGACTTGTGACACCGGATCAGTGGGTTGTTTTGTAGAGATTTTCATTGTTATGGTTTTCGCACATTTCAACTTTTAAATTTAGACTTTTACTTATTAAATTGGTATCTATTTCTGATAACTGTTAAT
The DNA here is from genome assembly GCA_026770625.1 of Nicotiana glauca. Classification (NCBI taxonomy): domain Eukaryota; kingdom Viridiplantae; phylum Streptophyta; class Magnoliopsida; order Solanales; family Solanaceae; genus Nicotiana; species Nicotiana glauca. Next base: position 79,852 of record MU781868.1, read on the forward strand.
TAACTCTAAAAAAAATACTGAGATGTTAATTGGTCGGGCTTGCTTAGCATCGTGTTGGGCGCCATCACGACCGGGGTTGGGGTCGTGATAGTGACCATTGGAGATGATGGGGTGTTGAGGATGCAGGGCCGTGTTTGTGTGCCCAATGTTGATGGGCTTCGAGAGTTGATTTTAGCAGAGGCCTACAGTTTGTAGTATTCCATCCATCCGGGTGTCGCGAAGATGTATCAGGATTTGAAACAACACTATTGGTCGAGGCGGATGAAAAAGGATATAGTTAGATAAGTAGCTAGATGCCTCAACTGTCAGCAGGTGAAATATGAACAGCAGAGACCGGGTGGGTTGCTTCAGCAGATAGAGATTCCGGAGTGGAAATGGGAGAAGATCACCATGGATTTTGTAGTTGGTCTTCCTCGGACTGCAAAAAAGTTCGATGCCATTTGGGTGATTGTGGATCGGTTGACTAAGTCCGCTCATTTCATTCCTGTGTGTACCACTTATTCATCGGAGTGGTTGGCAGAGATTTATATCTGGGAGATCATTCGTCTGCATGGTATTCCAGTTTCTATTATTTCAGACAAAGGTACTCAGTTTACATCGCGGTTTTGGAGAGCCGTGAAGCAGAAGTTAGGTACTCGGGTGGAGTTGAGCACAATATTTCACCCCAAGACGGACGGACAGTCCGAGCGTACTATTCAGATTCTTGAGGATATGCTCCGTGCGTGTGTGATTGAGTTTGGAGGGTCATGGGATCAGTTCTTTCCATTGGCAGAGTTTTCTTACAACAACAGTTATCAGTACAACATTCAGATGGCGCCGTATGAGGCCTTATATGGTAGGAGGTGTAGGTCTCCGGTGGGTTGGTTTGAGACGAGTAAGGCCAGGCTATTGGGCACAGAGTTGGTTCAGGACGCATTGGAGAAGGTTAAGATGATTCAGGATAAACTCCATACAGCCCAGTCCAGACAGAAGAGCTACGCGGATAGGAAGGTTCGTGATGTTTCGTATCTGGTTGGTGAAGTTTTTCTTCAGGTTTCGCCTATGAAAGGCGTCATGGGGTTTGAGAAGAAAAGGAAGTTGAGTCCGAGGTTTATTGGCCCTTTTAGATTTTGAGGCGAGTTGGAGAGGTTGCTTACGAGCTTGCCTTACCTCCCAGTTTGGCCAGGTTTCATTCGGCATTTCATGTTTCGATGCTCCAGAGGTATCACGGTGACCCGTCGCACGTGTTGGATTTCAATTCAGTCCAGTTGGACAAGGATCTATCCTATGTTGAGGAGCCAGTGGCTATATTGGATAGGCAGATCAGAAAGTTGAGGTCAAAGAACATTCTTCAGTAAAGGTTCAGTGGCGGGGTCAGCCGGCCGCGGGGGCGACCTGGGAGATCGAGCAGGATATATGCAGCAGTTACCCTCATTTTTTTTACTACTTCACGTATGTCTTTATGCTCGTTTGAGGACAAACGAATGTTTAAGTTTAGGAGGATGTGACGACCCAGCCGGTAATCTTAAGAATTAACACTCTGATCCTTTATTAACTGCTTTCCCAAGTTTATTTCTGCTATTTTGATTTTCCAGGACGTTCGGTTTTGAGTTTCGAAGAGTTTTGGAACACTTAGTCCCTAAATGAGAGCTTAAGTGTTGGAAAGCTATATGTAGTCGGAATAGTGTGAAGACAACCTCGGAATGGAAATTCGATGGTTTCGTTAGCTCTGTTAGGTGATTTCGGCTTTGGAAGCATGTTCGGAATGTGTTTTGGAGATCCGTAGCTAAACTAGGCTTAACATGCCGAAGTTTAAATTTTTGAAGTTTTCGGTCCGATAGTGAGATTTTGATCCGAGGGTTGGAATGAAATTCTGAAAGTTGCAGTAACTCCGTCATGTCATTTGGGATGTGTGTGTAAAATTTTAGGTCGTTCGGACGTGTTTTGGTTGGGTTTCTAATCGAAAACGTATTTTGGTAAAATTTGAAGTTCTTAGGCTTAAATCTGTGATTATTCGAGTTTCCGACGTTGTTTTAGGTGGTTTAAGGATTTGGTACAAGTTTGAAGGATGTTATGGGATATGTATGTCCGTAGGTTTGGTTGAGGTACCAGGGGCCTCGGGTGTATTTCAGATGCTCAACGGGGCATTTTTGAGTTGTAAAAGTTGCAGATTTCTGTTTAGGTCTGTTGCAGACTTTCCTTCTCTGCGATCGCAGCTGTCCCTACGCGATCGCATAGTGTAAATTCGGAGGGTGATATTTTTGTGCTATGCGATTGCATTATCTGGTTCGCGATCGCGGAAGTCAGCTTTTCCCTTCTTCGCGTTCGCAATTGTTCTCCCGCGTTCGCATAGTAAAAAATTAGGATCTAGTAATTCCCTGCATTTTTCTCTTCCCGATCGCGTGGCCCTGTTCGCGATCGCGTATGTCTATTTCTTTTTCTTCTGTGATCGCAGGCTTTAGGCCGCGTTCGCATAGACCAATTTTGGAACCTTTAAAAATTTACCCTTCGCGATCACATTCAAATTCCTGCGATCGCATTTAACAAATACCTGGGCAGTTATAAACATTTAAAAATCTGAGGGTTAGCCATTTTTATCAAAACAAAAGTTTGGGAGCTCGGATTCGGGAGAAATTTCGAGGGATTTTCGAGGGCAACGACTGGGTAACGATTCTCTACTCTCTTATGCTTAAAACCCACTAATCTAATCACAAATTCCTCCTTAATTTCGGATTTTTGAATAAAAAATGGGTAAAATTTCATAGACCAAATTATTGAGTTTTGAGTAGGTGTTTGACCTCCGATTTGAGAAATTTTTATATGGTTAGACTCGTGAGAGTACGAAGGTTCTGAAAATTTAAAAATTTATACGATTCTGAGACTTTGGCCTGAGGGGTAATTTGGTCATTTTACCTAAATTCGTGTTTTATCTTTAAATTAAATAGTAGAATCAGTTGCTCGAGATGTTATTTACGATATGAAATTGAATTGAATAGATTTGGGCCATTTGGAGTCGGATACTCGTGGCAAAGGCGTGGTTTCTAGTTGATTTTTGTGCCGGTTCGAGGTAAGTGGCTTGTCTAACCTTGTGTGGGGGACCTTTTTCCCTTAGGACATGATATTTGATATTTGAATACCTCGTACGTGAGGTGACGAGCGTGTACTTGAGCTAATTGTTGAAAAAATCCATTTTTACTTGAAGTATTTCAATTGAGTTTTCTTGCTTATCTGTTTATTCTGATTGTAAGCTTTCCCTGTGTTAGCTTAGAGAAGCATGCTTAGTTGACTTACTTACCTTTTTGCTTAAACTGTCTGGTTTGTACTCCGTGAAGCATGTTACGCTAGAATTTACTATTGCTTGTTCTAAGTTTAACATTATTCTTGTTGTTGAGCTGTTATTGTATGTTTTAAATTTGGGACTACGGGACGACATCCCGGGAGATCCCCTATACGTGATATGTTCTGGACTGAGAGTGCGGGATACCAAGAGATCCTTGGCACATGTATATACGCGTATTGAGGATACCAAGAGATCATCGGGATACCAAGAGATCCCCGACTTGCTATTGAGGATACCAAGAGATTCTCGGGATACCAAGAGATCCTTGACTTGCTATTGAAGATGCCAAGAGATCCTCGGGATACCAAAAGATCCCCGACTCGCTATTGAGGATACCAAGAGATCCCTCGTGTATACGGTGAGGATACCAAGAGATCCTCGGGATACCAACAGATCCCCGGTTATCGTTCCTGTGGTGAGCTGCATTTCCTTGTATTGCCTTGTTTCTGCTTTCTATTACTGCATTCCTTATTTATCCTATTTATATTCTCGCCGTAGTCTTTATCTATACTGTTTTTCCTTATCCTATCATTTATTTTGTTTTATCTCAGTAAGGCCCTAACCTTTCCTCGTCACTACCCAACCGAGGTTAGGCTTGACACTTACTGAGTACCGCTGTGGTGTACTCATGCTGCGCATGTTTTTTTATGTGCAGATCCAGGTACCCCAACTCAGGCGCACTATCCTTGAGGCAGGGAGAGCTACGGAGACTTCGAGGTACATCTGCAGCATCCGCAAACCAAAGAGTCTCCTTCTTTACTCTATCCAGGAAATTTTTTAGCGTTGATTAAGTAAAGTAATTTACTCCACTAATGAAACACCAAGATGGTGTAAGCTTTACAAAAATAAAATGATACTGTACAACAAAGCTGCCGAAAAATCTAACCATCGATAGAAGTAGGTATATTCACTTTGCAACAAAAATATGAATTAAGAGAAAGAGAAACTCTTGACTCTTATCTTGAGCAGCCTAAATGAGAGAAGAAACTAAACCTATTTTGTTAATTCATTTGAAACAAATTAAATATGAACATGTTTAGTTGCATAAAGAAAGCCGCAAAGCAATTGTGCTCCTTCCATATCCGACGCCATCTCATATACGAGTCCTGATAACTTTAATATAAAAGTGTTTCTTTTGCATTGACACTGACAAATTCTCACTAATAATTATGAATACCTCTAAATAATATTAACATGCAGTTGTTCTACCTAATCACTTTTTTAACGAAAATTCTCAAATTCCTTGGCGTTGATTAATGCAAAGGAAATTCTATGAAATTTCTTTGTGTTCTTTCAAGGAACTGAAACCCAAGTCTGGGCCAAAACCTGGCAAGTGAAAGCTTTTGTTTGGTAGAAATTGTTGGCGGACGTGTCGAACCTTAACGCATACAGAATATTACCAGATTCTGGCAAAGATGAAAGACGACTACAATGTACAGATCTCTCCCATTAGCTTCCAAATCCCGTTGGTTTAATTTATAGACTTTTGAGCTTTCTAGCATAAGGCAAAATTAATGGTGAGACTTTTAGGCTTTCGGATTAAGGCAACGGCTGCTTCTTAAATTTACTTAAATCATTCTGTTGCATTAGCCATTGAAGGTGAAATTATTTGGGGTATTAATGATGAGGACGTTTGGTTTTCTAAACTGAAAAAAGAGATAGTATAAGAAGGGAGGGAGGTGTAACTAAGACTATGTAATTAAGACGTGACTTTTTAAAATTTTTAATCTATAGCACATAAATATAGAAAAATAGGAAAAATATCAAAAATTGAGAAAAATAAATAATTGTGATTTAGGACAAACCACGTCACTTTTTCCACTCCCAACTTTATATTTATATATATAGATAGTGTAAGCATTTAAATTTTATCAGATTTAAATTCATAAAATTATTTGAACTATATTTGACATTCAAGATAATGTTGGTCCAAATAAATATTATGGGCTAATATAATTGAATTAATTATATAAGTTCAATATATATGGATTAAATAAATAAGTCTTAATCCATTGGGCTAGCCCATTTAATTGGGCTAAAGTGATGAGCCCACTTCATTAAGCCCAAAATGTCATTTTCCTAGAGGCCCAGTTTGGTGCCACGTGTCAAATGACGTGGCACGCCAAGTCAAACGGAAGAGCCAATGGGATCATGCCACGTGTCAAAATGACAAGGCATGCCAAGTCACACTAAAAGGCCAATGAAATCGCGCCACGTGTGCAAGTGACATGTTCTGGCCAATCAAATGCGGCCATGTCACACTTCAATTTGATTGGTCGGAAAGAGTTTGTTCTTATCACAACTCTTCCCTTCCACAACTATAAATAGGGGTCTTCATAACTCAGAAAAGGGACCAGAAGTTATAACAAGAAGCAAGAAAGAGCTCGTGGATCAAACGCTGCAAATTCCTCCACAAGTTTCAAGCTTCAAGTTCAAGTTCAAGAAATCAAGTTCAAGCTCAAGAACGAAGAACAAATCAAGTTCAAGCTCAAGAACGAAGACCAAATCAAGTTCAAGTCCAAGCAATCAAGCTCAAGCTCAAGAACAAGATCATCGTTCGTGGCAACAAACATAGATTCAAGATCAAGCTCAAAGGCCCTTGAATTTATTTACTATTAAAAAGAAGAATCAGAGGATTCATAGAGATTGTACACTCAAATATTCAAAATCAAATACTACGATTGTTGCGATATTTTCGGTCTTGATTTTAATTTTCTCGACGCAAATTTATTGTCTACAGATAGATATAAATATTTACTGCTCATGTCTATAGCGATGTTGAGTTTTCACCCGTTTACTAGGGGTGTTCATTAAAACACGAAAAATCGAACCAAACCGACCAAAAAAATCGATACTTTTTGGTTTGGTTTGGTTTGGTTTTGGTTTTGAATTTTAAAAACCGATCAAATTTGATTTGGTTTTGGTTTTAATCAGAAAAAATCGAACCAAACCGACTATAGGAGTAGCTATTTCGAATTTATTATTATACCGATATATATGTATATTGTTTTACAAAGTTTCAAAAAATTTATAGTAAATGTTAATAGTTTGCACTTTTAATATAGTTCTTTACCTTTACATTCTACTTTGATTGGTAGTTTTCTTTTATTTAGTGTAAGAATCTATTTCGTGTTAAAAATAACATATTTTTAATTGAGTCCTTAAATTATTCATCTCTATTTGATTCAATTATCATCAATATATCTTGGTAAATAATAGATTTTTCAAAGGAAAATTGATTAGATAGTGCTACATTGAAAATGTGGGCGCCGGAATATGTATTTGGTAGTGTACGTCTTATATTTAAGAAAAAACCGACATAAATCGAATCGAGAAAAACCGACTTAATTGGTTTGGTTTGGTTCTAATATTTGAAAAACTGACTTACTTGGTTTGGTTTCTTTTTAAGAAAAATCGATCCAAACCGAACCATGAACACCCCTACCGTTTGCCACTAGTACATACATTAAGCAATATCTTTTCTTTTCATTTTTAGAAGATAATAGAATTTAAGTTTTGATTTTCATTAATAAAATCGGAGTATCAAAAATATTTGATTAATATCTATTTACTTTTCTATTCCATAAATAACAAACTATCTTCTATATTAGTGAATCTAATAGCATAAATTAAAAAAATGAAAAGAAAAATAATTTTATAATCTTAAAAGATCTAAAAAGATTACCAACCTAGATTACAAAGAGTCTAAAATTAAATTAAGTTAATTTCTCAAATTAATTTCGGCATTCATAAACTTAAAAGTCAATCTGAATATAATAATGAAAAATATTTTTTTTAATCTAAATAATAAAGTATGATGGAGTAACACTCCTATTTGTGATATAATTCTATTCCTTTTGTATTTTATGTTGACAAGTATTCTGCAACTTCTTGGTAATTACTTATCGATTAAGTCATAGATTTTGTGTCTCTGCTTTTTATACTGATTTTGATTTAGTTATTATTTCTTTTTCTATTCTGAAAACACAGCTTCCTTGTTCTCTCTCTCTCTAGCAACTCTCAAGGTAAGCAAAGCATAATCTTATTTTCTTTTTTCACATAAAGTCTTTAAATCATGAATTGGGATTTTGTTTTTCTCTTTGATTAAAACTTTTTTAATGATCTAATGAAAAGGGGAAAATCTAGCAATTGGAACGAAGTGATTGATTGAATTGGGGATATTCAGCTGATAATAGGGTTTAATTCTATTAGGGCCGCATTGAAACTTGTTTCATGTTTTGAAGTATAAAAGTTTGATCAGAGGTATGGGGTATTGAAAGATTCCAAGTTATTTAGTAGTATTTCTCTGCTTTCTATCTCAATTGTACTGCAAAAGATCAGTATGTAAGAGTGAGCAGGGTCCATTTGGAATTGCTTGGGATCAACCCCTTTATAGTTATATTTTTGGAGGGGTTTCCTTCTTTTTTTTTTTTTTTTTT
>MU781869.1:33303-74413 GCA_026770625.1 Nicotiana glauca
CAACGAGGCACCCAAAGTAGGAAACGACTTATACTATTGCACAACGTGTTTAAATATCACAATAATATTTCTCAAAACCCGCACTAACTTTTTACCATTTTGTTTTTATTTTATTTTTATTCCCCTCCCTAAAGGTTAGTTCGTGCATTCTGGCACCATCAGCACACTCAACAAGATCCAAGGGCCCTCCACCTCCTCCTCCTCCAAGTCCTACCAGAAATAGGAACAAAGGAAAAATGGGAGATGCAAGCGCTAGAAAGGAACTTGAGAAAACTTCTCAGAATGCTGCAATTACCAAGGAGACTGCTGCTCACCTTGAGCAAACGTTGCTGAGATTTCGAGAGGAATTGGACCAAGTTCGGAACCTGGCAAGCCTGTCAATCACTCTTGCCGCTCCTGATGTTAACACCCAGAACCCGGCACCTCCACAAAATATCCCGCAACCACCAATACAACCCACTCATGCCCAAGCCTACAACACATGCAGTAACACTCCACTGCTCATTCCCGAACCACAAAACACCACAAAGACCATAACACTCCTATCTTTGTGGACACTATACCCCACTACACAAGCCAATCACAAGTATGCTTGAATCAGATGACAAGGGCTCCCTCATTCAGAATTTGGCCGCTGAACTCAAGAAGTTGACTAGACGGGTCCAAGGTTTCGAAGGTTGCAAAGGTGTTGAAGGGTTGAACTATGAAGATCTTTGTGTTCAGCCAGATGTTGAGCTCCCGGAGGGGTACAAACCTCCCAAGTTCGAGATGTTTGACGGTACAGGTGATCCGATGGTCCACTTGAGAATGTATTGTGATAAGTTGGTAGGAGCTGGAAGGGACGAGAAAATCCGCATGAAGTTGTTCATGAGGAGTCTTAAGGGCGATACTTTATCATGGTATATAAGCCAGGATGCAAAGAAATGGACAAGTTGGGTGAACATGGCGTCTGACTTTATAGACCGATTTAGGTTCAACACTGAGAATGCATCAGATATGTTCTATATCCAGAATCTAAAGAAGAAGCCCACAGAGACCATTCGCGAGTATGCTACTCGTTGGAGGTCAGAAGATTCTAAGGTCAGGCCGGCCTTAGAGGAAGAACAGATGAACAGGTTCTTCGTCCGTGCTCAGGATTCGCAGTACTACGAAAGGCTGATGCTAATAGAGGGTCAAAAGTTCTCCGATATCATCAAGTTGGGAGAAAGGATCGAAGAAGGCATCAAAAATGGTATGGTCACTAACCTCGAGGAGTTGAAAGATACCAACATGGATTTACAGTCTGGTGGCTCGTCAAAGAAAAAGGACGTAAATTCCGTAATGGCTGAGCAGAGGAACAGTTCCCCTATGAAGTACCAGACCTATCCCTCAACTCCACTCACATATCAACCTACCATAAATTACCAAGCACCCTCACCTACATACCAAATGCCACCATCTGCCTATCAATCACCTCCACCACCCACATATCAACCTACCTCACCCTGATATTCCCAACTCGCACCTGTATACCAAGCATACAACTCCCAACCTTCTCACTACCCATCACCACCCGTTCGCCAAAACTTTCCTCGGCCTAGACCAAATTTCGATCGTAAACCTCCTAGACAATATACCGCCATTGCCGAACCAATCGACCAACTATATGAAAAACTCAAAGCAGCTGGTTACGTTACCCCTATCCCAGCCGTAACTCCAAAAAATCCCTCTCAATGGATCAACCCAAACAAGACCTGCGCATACCGTTCCGGGATGAAAGGCCATACCATCGACGAGTGCCGCTCGTTGAAAGACAAGATTCAGAATCTGATTGATAACAAGGTCATTATAGCAAAGGAGCCTGCTCCGAATGTCTGCCATAACCCTCTGCCCGACCATAAGGGTGGGGGCATCCATATGATCGAGATTGAAGATGATTGGGACCCCAAGGGGTCAATCGGTTTGATAGCTGAAGGAGATGAGCCCAAGAAGCCAGCAATTACCCTCAATCCCATTGTTGTTCAGATCCAGCCATCTGAGGGCGACGTGGTAAATGTGTCTGTATCACTCGAGTTTGAAGCACCTCCTGCAAGGACGCCAAAACCTATTGAAGTTGAGTTCGGGATTCCCAAGGAACCTGCACCACTTGAAGTCATTGTGCTACCTCCCAGGATGCCAATTCCGGTCTCCATGACAGACGTGACCCCGTTCAAGTCAAATGCCATACCTTGGGATTACACAGTTGAGGCTAGAAGGAAAGGAAAAACATATACTGGAGAAGCAATCACCGCACAAGGCATGACCAGGACAGGCAGGGTATACACCCCAGAACATTTGGCTGAGTCCAGCAACCAAGCCTCTGGACGAACTGTCGAAACTAGACCCGATGACCTTTGGAGGAAGGTACAGGCCAAAGAATACTCAGTTGTCGAGCAACTGAACAAAACACCAGCACAAATTTCTATTTTGGCTCTCCTGCAAAGCTCTGAGGCACATAAAAATGCCTTAATGAAAATATTGAGTGAAGCTTATGTTCCCAGCAACATAACAGGAGGCGAAATGGCAAATATGGTAGGGCAGGTGTTGGAAAGCCACAAGATCACCTTCCACGAGGATGAGTGACCACTATAAGGGCTTAGTCACAACAAGGCATTGCACATCACTGCACAATGCGAGGATTATTTTATCACCAGGATCTTAGTCGACGGGGGATCCAGCCTTAACATCTGTCCGTTAATAACTCTCAGGACATTGGGAAAAGGATTGCATGAGATCAAGGACGGAGCTATCAATGTCAAAGCTTTTGACGGATCTCAAAGATCCACCATCGAAGAAATTAGCCTGTGCCTACAGATGGGACCCACCTGGTTCGATGTTGACTTCCAAGTCATAGACGTGCCAGCATCCTACAATTTGTTGCTAGGACGACCATGGATCCACGCCGCTGGGGCTGTGGCATCAACCTTACATCAGGCTGTGAAATTTGAATGGAATCATCAGGAGGTGATCATTTATGGCGACGGTAGCAACCCTATATACAGTCGCCAAACCATCTCGATGATCGGAGGTAGAAGGAGAAGGGGTGGAGAAACATACCACCACATTGAGCGGGTCAACGCCATAGACAAGGACAAGTAGTGGGATAGCAAAATTGTGAGCATTCTGAATTGGAGCGGATACGATCCTGGAAAGGGACTTGGCAAAATATCCAGGGCATCACCAAGCCTATCAAGTTGAAGAAGCATGGAACCACCTTCGGCCTGGGATACAAGTACACCTGGGAGGAGTTCAATCACTGGTCACCGCCGTGGCGCAGTCCCTACTATCCATTGGAACATCCCATACCCCAGCTGGAGCAGACTTTTCTGCCGACCAACGTTATATATGGATCAGAAGAAGACGAGGCACTGGCAGCAATGAAGAACCTGTTTCTGGAAGATGATATGGATTGTTGTATTATCTTCGAGGAGGAGGGGGAAGAAGGCCCTTCCATTCAAGCCGTAAACCGAGGAGAACAACTCACCAATTGGTCAGTCAGGACCACCAGTGCCCGGAGAGCTTCGGGGTAGCAAGGCTAAACGACGCACTATGCATCGCATTTTTACTTTTTAGTTGATTTTACTTTCCCGCATTATCTTTAATTTTGAAAAGAGCTCCGATGTTTCAAACAGTTATGAATTTAATCGAAAGCATTTTCCAAGTTTATCTTTATATCTCGCTCTTATTACTTTTCTCTACCATTTACTTTATTTTACACAGGATTACTATTACATATCTTGATGATGAACCAATGACTGTGATTTGCAACAAGGCAATGCAACAAACGAACATAGATTCAGAAGAGGATGAAATACCAGAAGAGGTTGTCAGAGAGGTCGAGAATTTTGAGAAGAGGCCTAAGTCCAACTTGGACGAAACTGAGGTTGTTAATTTGGGAGACGCAGAGAATGTCAAGGAAACACATATCAGTGTACATTTGTCACCACCAGAAAAGAAAGAGTACACATAATTCTTAAAAGAGTATGAGGACATCTTTGCATGGTCCTACGATGACATGACAGGTCTCATCACATCCGTTGTGGCTCACAAGTTGCCGACAGATCCGACATGCCTGCCGGTAAAACAGAAGCTCAGAAAATTCAAGTCAGACATGAGTTTGAAAATCAAAGAAGAGGTTACCAAGCAAGTCAAAGCCAGGGTTCTCAGAGTAGAAGAATATCCGACATGGTTAGCCAACATCGTGCCAGTACCAAAGAAAGACGGGAAAAGTAGAGTCTGTGTCGACTACCAGGATCTCAACCGGGCCAGTCCCAAGGACGATTTCCCTTTGCCAAATATACACATACTGATTGACAACTGCGCCAAACATGAGCTGCAGTCGTTCATCGATTGTTTTGCTGGATACCACCAGATATGGATGGATAAAGAAGATGCAGAGAAAAGGGCATTCATCACGCCATGGGGAATGTACTGTTACAGAATGATGCCGTTCGGTTTAAAGAATGCCGGTGCCACCTACATGAGGGCCATGACCACTATCTTTCATGACATGATACATAAAGAAATCGAGGTGTATGTGGATGACGTCATCATCAAATCCAAGAAAGCTACAGATCACATGGAAGATTTGAGGAAGTTCTTCAACAGATTGAGGAGATACAACTTGAAACTGAATCCAGCCAAGTGTGCATTCGGGGTTCCTGCCGAAAAGTTATTGGGTTTCATTATGAGTCGCCGGGGAATAGAATTGGATCCGTCAAAGGTCAAAGCCATTCAAGAGTTTCCACCACCAAAGAACAAGAAGGATGTAATGAGTTTTCTGGGAAGACTCAACTATATCAGCCGGTTCATAGCCCAGTCCACTATCATTTGTGAACACATCTTCAAGATGCTAAAGAAAGATGCCGCCACTAAATGGACTGATGATTGTCAAAAGGCTTTTGATAGAATCAAGGAATACTTGTCAACGCCGCCAGTCTTGGTTCCACCCGATCCAGGGAGACCTCTATTGCTTTATCTTGCAGTATTGGATGGGGCATTTCGTTGTGTTCTGGGACAACATGACGAGACGGGAAGAAAGGAGCAAGCCATCTATTACCTTAGCAAGAAGTTCACCCCGTACGAGGCTCGGTATTCCTTATTAGAGTGCACTTATTGTGATCTAACCTAGGTAGCTCTGAAATTGAGGCACTATTTCTATGCTTACATCACTTATCTCATATCCAGGATAGACCCATTGAAATATATCTTTCAGAAGCCCATGCCTACTGGCAAGCTCGCCAAATGGCAAATCCTGTTGAGTGAGTTTGACATTGTTTATGTTACCCAAAAGGCAGTCAAAGGGCAAGCTTTGGCAGATCACCTCGCCGAGAATCTTNTTCTTCGACGGAGCCACAAATTTCAAAGGCGTCGGTATAAGAGCGGTCCTGGTATCAGAAATCGGTCAGCATTACCCAGTATCCGCCAAGCTCAGATTCCCATGCACCAACAACATGGCCGAATACGAAGCCTGCATCCTAAGGCTCAAACTGGCGATTGACATGAACATTCAGGAACTACTAGTGATAGGAGACTCGGACCTACTCATACATCAGGTTCGAGAGGAATGGGAAACCAAGAATTCCAAGATACTCCTTTATCTACATCATATACAGGAGTTGAGGAATGGATTCAGAAAGACGGAACTCCAGCACGTTCCCAGAATACAAAATGAGTTCGCTGATGCCCTAGCCACTTTATCGTCTATGATCCAGCATCCAGATACAAACTTTATTGATCCCATCCCGGTCAAGATTCACGACCAACCAGCTTATTGTGCTCACGTTGAGGAAGTAGCTGATGGGAAACCTTGGTTCCATGATATCAGAGAATACTTGACAACAGGAGAATACTCAGAGCTTGCCAATGCTACTCAAAAACACACGCTTCGAAGGTTATCCAAAAACTTCTTTCACAGCGGAGGAATCATGTATAGGAGGACTCCCGATATAGGATTATTAAGATGCATCGAGGTGAGAGAGGCAACCAAACTATTGGTAGAAGTGCACGCAGGGACCTGTGGACCACACATGAATGGTTTTGTTTGGCAAAGAAGATACTCCGAGTAGGGTATTTTTGGATGACTATGGAAACAGACTGCATCCAGTATGTCCAGAGATTCCACCATTGTCAGATACATGCAGACATGATAAAAGTACATCCAAACGCGCTTACTGCAACAAGCTCACCATGGCCGTTCGCCGCCTGGGGAATGGATGTTATTGGACCAATCGAACCAGCCGCATCAAATGGGCATAGGTTCATCCTAGTGGCAATTGATTACTTTACCAAATGGGTTGAAGCAGAATCATACAAAGCAGTAACCAAGAAAGTTGTAACAGTTTTCGTCCGCGATCATATGGTTTGTCGGTTCGGAATTCCGGAATCAATCATCACTGACAATGGTTCCAATCTCAACAGCGACCTGATGAAGGCAATGTGTGATACTTTCAGAATCAAACATAATAATTCTACAACTTACAGACCGCAGATGAATGGGGCTATGGAAGCAGCCAATAAGAACATCAAGAAGATACTAAGGAAGATGATCGAAAGGCACAAGCAATGGCATGAGAAGTTGTCGTTTGCCTTATTATGATATCGTACCACAATCCGCACATCAACCTGGGCAACCCCTTACATGTTGGTTTATGGTACAGAGGCAGTCATCCCCGCCGAGGTAGAAATTCCCTCCTTGAGGGTCATATCAGAAGCAGAGTTAGATGATGTAGAATGGGTCAAAAGTCGCTACGAGCAATTAGCCCTTATAGACGGAAAGAGAATGAATGCAGTTTGCCACGATCAATTATATCAGAACAGAATGTCCAGATCTTTCAACAAGAGAGTTAAGCCAAGGAAGTTCACGCCAGGACAGCTGGTATTGAAGAAAATATTTCCGCAACAAAATGAAGCCAAAGGGAAATTCTCTCCCAATTGGCAGGGTCCGTACATGGTTCACCGGGTTCTAACTGGAGGAGCCCTTATTCTCGCAGAAATGGACGGAGAAGTCTGGCCGAAGACAATCAACTTAGACGCCATGAAACGATACTACATTTGATTATATGCTTTTATTTCATGATGGAATTTGTACTACGCCTGACCTGATTCCATTTAAGAGGGGATACGTAGGCAGCCCTATGGGTTCGGTCACATTTTTAATAAAAATTCCATTTTTCCCCGATATTGGAACTGGGGCAAAATATTGAGGAGGACCCTCAAAATTCCGAAGTCAATTTATCAGTCTCTTCATCGGCGCCGACCCAGTAAACTAGGGCAAAATTTTGAGGATGGACCCTCAAAATTCTGGAATCGATCCGCGTTCTGTTATTCAGCACAGCCATCAGCAGCACCAGCCCAGTAAACTGGGGCAGAATTTTGAGGAGGACCCTCAAAATTCCGGAACAAGCGAGGTTGCCGTGTCTTTGAACCACGTTGTAGTTGTTGGTTCATCCAAAATAAATCCGTTTTTCAAATTTATACTTGCATTATACTAAATTGTGCATAAATATCATTCGCATCGCTGTCATTTAGCAACGTTACCCCAATGATGCGTAACGTCAAGGGCCATGGGATACGAACTAACCTCCCCCATCTACGGAACTTACGATTTTTCTTTTAATGCAGGCACTCCAGGTCACAAATTATTGAATTCATTCATACACTCGTGCTCTTCAGAAGTAAGGAACAATCATGCATTCACAAAGTTAATATCTACACCTAACATCCCTAGCAGCCATGATATCACAATCAGCCGTCAGCTAAGAAAATTTCATTACTATTCACTCTTTGCATCATATGCATTTTGCATAAGGCTATTCTTCTGTCTTTCGAGACTAAGCTCTGTCTCCATCTGCATTTTCTGCACAAGGCTATTTTTTGCCTTCCGAGGTTAAGCTCTACCTCCATCCTGCATAAGGCTACTTGTCTGCCTTTCGAGACTAAGCTCTGTCTCCATCTGTATTTTTGCATAAGGCTATCTTCTGCCTTTTGAGNCCTGCATAAGTCTACTTGTCTGCCTTTCGAGACTAAGCTCTGTCTCCATCTATATTTTTGCATAAGGCTATCTTCTGCCTTTTGAGGTTAAGCACTACTTCTATCTTGCATAAGGCTATTTTTCTACCTTCCGAGGTTAAGCTCTACCTCCATCCTGCATAAGGCTACTTATCTCCCTTCCGAGTTTAAGCTCTACCTCCATCCTGCATAAGGCTACTTATCTCCCTTCCGAGTTTAAGCTCTACCTCCATCCTGCATAAGGCTACTTATCTCCCTTCCGAGTTTAAGCTCTACCTCCATCCTGCATAAGGCTACTTATCTCCCTTCCGAGTTTAAGCTCTACCTCCATCCTGCATAAGGCTACTTATCTCCCTTCCGAGTTTAAGCTCTACCTCCATCCTGCATAAGGCTACTTATCTCCCTTCCGAGTTTAAGCTCTACCTCCATCCTGCATAAGGCTACTTATCTCCCTTCCGAGTTTAAGCTCTACCTCCATCCTGCATAAGGCTACTTATCTCCCTTCCGAGTTTAAGCTCTACCTCCATCCTGCATAAGGCTACTTATCTCCCTTCCGAGTTTAAGCTCTACCTCCATCCTGCATAAGGCTACTTATCTCCCTTCCGAGTTTAAGCTCTACCTCCATCCTGCATAAGGCTACTTATCTCCCTTCCGAGTTTAAGCTCTACCTCCATCCTGCATAAGGCTACTTATCTCCCTTCCGAGTTTAAGCTCTACCTCCATCCTGCATAAGTCTACTTGTCTGCCTTTCGAGACTAAGCTCTGTCTCCATCTGCATTTTTGCATAAGGCTATTTTCTGCCTTCCGAGGTTAAGCTCTACCTCCATCCTGCATAAGGCTACTTATCTCCCTTCCGAGTTTAAGCTCTACCTCCATCCTGCATAAGGCTACCTATCTGCCTTTCGAAACTATGTTCTGTCTCCGTCTGTATTGCATAAGGCAACCTATCTGCCTTCCGAGACTAAGCATTGTCTCCATCTTGCATGGCTGAAATATCGCCGCTTTGTTTTTCGAACGACTGAAATATTGCCACCTGCATTTTAAATCCTCGCTCTGGCTGAAAGATCGCCACCCTTTGCATTCATTTGGCTGAAAGATTGCCACCTTCTCATGGGATGAAAGATCGCCAACTTATTCAAAGGCGTCATAGTTCGGAGGCACCATCCGCATAGCCCGAGAATACCATTTCATGGCCTGCGAATCTTTACTTTTATGATTTTCATGGCCCAGGACATCATAGTCCGAGGACGTCATCCTAACCGTCCGAAGACAACATTCATAGTCCAACGGGAACTTGCATCATGTTTAAATTATGCACAATATACACTGCATCGCTCATTCACAGGTATACCGGCTAGCAAACGGCCGTCTCAGCAGGAGCGCTCCCGCTCCGGTTCTCCGCAACCTGTTCGACTTCACAACCTTTCTCAAACCTGACCATCACGTCCATTTTTTTCTCTAATTCCCATCATTGGTTCCTAAACTATATATGGCCTAATTCTTGTAAAACCAGGGATATGTAGGCAGCTCAGAAACCAGAGCGGGGTCAAAATTCTTTTACAATCGCCGATTCCGGTCAAAATTGGCCATCTTATCTTTACCCGACAACTATTTCATCCTCCTCGGGTAAAGAGGGGCAGCTGTTGATACCCAATTTTTTCCTATATTTTTTTATACTCAAAATACTTTCAAAATGGCTTATATATGCATATACAAGCATCCCAAATGGTTGTGGTATTTTCCCTAATTTTTTAAAGACTTTTAGAATCAATTTGTTGTCTATTTTAACATTATAAAACCCCAATATTATTCCCAAATTGTCATTTCTGTAAACCATTTATTTTCCACCATTATATTTACACCAAATATAATTAAGTTGTTTTTTTCATATTTTTTATAAATTTATTTGATATTTCAAACTAAATTGTTCAAAATTGCAATTATAACCTATGTTATAATTAAACGCGTTTTATAATTATAAAATTGTTCCAGATATTTTTAAATTAATGTTTAGATATTATCAATTAGTGCTGTGCTTTCAATTTGTTTTAAAATTATTTGTAACTATTTTAATTAATTAAAAAAAAATGGCTATTTAAAAGCTTGCCCTTTTCCATTTCAATTTTAGCAACATTTGGACCCTAATTCTGACCCCAATCCAGCCCCAATTAAACGACCCAATTTTGATTTTACCAAATTCAATCCAACCCGCCCGGTTCCACCATTCAATCCTAGCCGTTGATCGTTTGATCAACGGCCCACGCTTCTTCTTACTTTTTTTTGTCACGCCCCAAAATCCGAGGAGCGCGACCGGCGCTCAACCGAGTAAACCCGACTGAGCAAGCCTGGCAGGTTTCAGGAATACTACCCAACCCAACTGATATTTCAATAAGGGATGGACTTCGTTAATCAAATTCTATCAACATATACTTAATGATTTCCATTTCAGTTTCATTAGCAACATCATTTCGCCACTTTAAGGGTATTACAAGTTATAAACTTATATACATCAATATTTCTATTTTAATTTCCAATACCTGACGCTACCCACAACCTGTCTACGGAGCCTCTAAATATAACTGAAGAATAATACAGAAATGCCGGCAACAAGGCTCTGGCTATACCTTATACAAATACAGAAAAGAGAAAAAATCAGACTGGGAAGAACAGCGGCATAAGCCACGCAGGGCCCCGAGCGGAAAGGGGCTCACCAATACAGCTGATGGAAAGCAGAGGAGGTGCTACTGCCGGTGGGCTGGAGTGCCTGCTATAGATCCACTTACAATCATAACACGAATGTAGCGCCCCCGGCAAAAGGGACGTCAGTACATTTGAATTGTACTGGTATGTATAACTAAACATCATTTTACTAGAAAGAACTATCAAATAGATATAAGCAATTATACGGGCAAATCGAAGAAACAATTCATATAATTCTTCATACAATTTCTACAACACAGATTAGGGCAATTCTGTCACATGTTCACCACTGTTCTCATCACCACCGCCATCTCGAGCGGAGTCCGGTCACGACCCGACCGGCTAGGTCACCTCATTGGAGGCATTACTCTCAGTCAATAATTCATTTCCTTTATCCGGAATTCAATATCAGCACATTACCACCATGTGTGCGGCATGGTGTCCGATCACGACCCGATCGGCTAGGTCACCTCCTTGGAGGCATTACTCGATTCTCATTTGTCAACACCTTCAAATCTTTAGTCCACACATATCCCAACAATTTCTAGGCACTCATGGCCACCACCATCACATCATTTTCCCTTTCCAACATTCGTTTTACAAGTTATGATCATAGACACATATACCAAAGATAACTCAAGTTGCNCATTGAGGCACATCAGATAATGATACTTTTCATCATTTTCTAATTATCAAGATTGGCACGTTATTCACATTGAGGCACAACAAATAATGATACTTTTCTTCATTCTCTAATTATCAAGATTGGCACGTTATTCACATTGAGGCACATCATTCCCGAATATGTATAGATATATGTAAATCAATTAATTTCGCAATAACAATCAATACACTAGCCAATTCAGCTCTTACCACACGTTCATAAGCACCAACCGAGCTCGATTTCTAAAAAAGGTGTCTTTAGCCATACATACCTCAATAAAGCTTTTCCTTATTCTTTTACAATTCTGCGGAACTCTTAGCGCTTCGATCTATTGAGCAAGAATTTCAAGTTAAATTGAGAATTAGAGACGAAACTTAAGTTCTAGCTTGGTTCGAGCATATCATCAAACACTAAAGGTGCATTGTGATCTTAGCCCCCTTTTTGTGAGGAATTTCTATCATTTTATACCCCCCAATCGCCTCCTTTTTAATTTTACTACTTTCTAATACTCTATGGTGGTATTCATGCAAGAGATTCATTCTCATACCCATGAATTACTTCCCTAATGACCCCATATGGCTAAGTATACAAATATGAGCTGAGGTGATGGAGCTTTACCTCTTGGGATGAAGATTCAGGAGCCTTTACTTGATTTTCTTCAATGATTTAGCCCAATCTTATGAAGTATTTTGATGGGAGACTTTCCATCTCTAAGAACCCTCTTCCTCTCTCTAGAAATGCTCAGAAGAATGCTCAAAATGAGCTAGAACACCGGTTATATCGATATGGAAGTCGGGTTAAAAATTAGAAAATCGGAGCCCTGAGTCAACTATGCGGTCGCATTTGCAACCGCAGAATGAACATGCGATCCGCATAATGGACCGCAAAATGCCTCCCAAAAACCATACGTTCTGACTCAGTCTGCGGTAAGAATGCGGTCCGCATTCATGTTCTGCGGTCGCAAAGTGCACTATAGAACTGACCTTCGCAAATTCAAAGGAAAATATACGTCGACTATGCGGTCCGCATTTTGATTATGCGACAGCATTTCGACCGCATAACTGACTTCAATTATAACCAACATTCTGCCTCACTCTGTGGCAGATATGCGGTCCACATTTCAATTATGCGACCGCATTTTGGACCACATTTCTTGTATTTTTCTAACACATGATCCTAACTTGGCCCCACGGGATCCGGGTTTTTGAGTAGGGATTTCACGGGGCCTTACATTTTTAATCCCCAATTACCCCCTAACCCTAATCACTTCTCCAAACCAGCCGCCCCTAAATCCCCTTTCCTCTCAAACGCTCTCTAAACCCTAGCCGCCTACCTCCGTCTCCGATCAAAAATCCACCGGTGTCCATGGCTTCTCAGGCCATGGATAGCCTATATTCTCTCCCCTTTCACCCCAAGCCATGATCATTCGAGCTTTCAAGGCTCAACCTTCAACAAACCTGTTCAGGTCCTCCGCCGACCTGAGCTACTTTGGCTTCTCCAGCTCTGTTCCGGTGTGTTCAAGCTCTGAAGGCTTTAGCCATGGCCCAGATTCGTTCAGAGACCAAACTATTCCAAGCCTTCTTATCTCTATGATTTCTGAGAAACCCTAAAAAGCTTGATTCGAGGTTTTTCTTTTCTTATTTTCATAGATCTGTAGCAGATCTATGCTCTATTCGGTGTTTTAACAATTTTCCCTAATTTTCCCTTTTAAAATTAGTCTGTTCAAATTAGGATTCTCAAAATCCTAAAACGATTCTTCTTCTTCTTCTTTCTTTATGTGAATTTGTGTGTTCATGTCATGTTTGAAGGGTTTACGTTTGTTTCTTGTGATTTGACGTTAATACGCACACTCCTCTGCCTTTATTCTATCACTGTTTCTACTGATTTTTCTATAAGCATGTTTATATGCCTATCCATTTTTTTACTATCCCTCCCACTGAAAGTGTTTACTTTTACTGAATCTATTTGGGTTATCGAATTTGCTTCTTTCACTTTTTCCTAAACTCCTATGGCATCTCTTCTCTGAACTGGTTTGAGTTTTAGTCTTCCTAAAACCTATTCTTTAAAAGCTTTCACTCTACTGCTTTTGATTGCTACATGTGTCTGTGATTCTTGCGAGCTTTTGGTTCTAGGGTTCTACCCTTGAAACCCTAGGCTCTCAAACTCATGTTGAGTTCATAGACAGAATTGGAACTTGCTTTTCTTTTGCTTATGAATCAAAAACTGTTTATGCCGATCTCTTCTTCCTTGCTTGATGTTAGCATGCTTATATATGAGGGTTTTTCTTCCGAATTGAGTCTATTAGCTTGTGATTGATTTCAATCCCCTTTTACTAAGGCTTGATTGATTTGCTACTGATTTGTACAACTCAGCCCTTTCCCTATTTTTCTGACTAAGTTCATTCACGGTTTTTTGAATTTCCGACTGTTTGATTATTTTATTTCTTTATTTCTTTGAAAAACGTGTACTATAGTTTCCTACCTTAAATAGAATCTATGTGCACCTGCCCTTTATTTTGGTACTCTGAAAGGTTTTTCCCTTCCTTAATTACCACTCCCGTTTGAAATCATATCCCTTAAACTAAGGGAGATCTTTATGTGACTGGCTGAAGTGTTATTTCCTTGCCTTTGTTTACTCGTTTTTGCACTATAAAAGGAGGCAGCCTTTAAACACTGAACAACAGTTGTTCCTGCACAATCTGCATGACACTCGATACACAAACACCTCTGTCTTTGAAATCTGTTACTACTTGCTCTACTATTTTCTCTACTACTACACTCTACTACTACTTTCTCTACTACTACTGAGCACTCTGCTCCTTTCTCTCCTACTGTCTGAATATTCTGGAGTTCCTCTGAACCCCCAAGTGCTTGATAAAGTTTTGAGTTTGCTCCTGTTAACTTTCTAGCTGTCTACTTGCTGTTGTTTGTCTGCTGTACTAGAATTGCAACTGGTATGTTTCTCCTAGTTAAATAACACCCTCCTACTATGTGTTTACTTCTCCTCTTCTACACATCTTTCCCTATGTGTTTATTTATGCTTCCCTGCACTATGTAACTACATTCAAGTCTGTTCTGCTCTTTCTTTATGCATGCTGCATCTTTAGTCCTGCCATGCTTTCTTGTCCTTCTTAAATATTTCTGTATATACTTTTCCATACAAACCCCTTCCCTCTATTCCCGTTTGTATGTGATTACTGTTCTGAATCATTGTAGCACCCTATTGTTACCCATGATTCAGGACTAGGTTCTCTTGAACCTCTACTCAAACCAATCCCCATTCCCTCTTCCCCTTTATGTGCTGAGACTTGACTAGAGTCTGATGGTGTCCTAATCACCATCCAGGCCCAAGTCTGACTTCTAAAGTCCGCTCTTTATTTGTTTGGACCAAGTAAGGGATCAGGGGTGTGCCAGTCTACGCCATGGCTGGGTATGACCACCCCCTTCTATGGTTCCCACTCACTTTGCACTTACTCCTAGTTTCTAAGTTCTGCCCCCCTTTAGCAAGCCATGCTTTGGGACCCTTGAGCTCCCTCTGAACTTAGATACCTGAGGGTTGGTAATTCCACACTGCACTATTCTGTTACAACATTCACTCTTTAGGGTGTAAGCATTGCCTGGGCTTTTGAAGCTCCTTTTAACTTTGAAACACTCTAAGAGAAGGCCTTGGAATCTGGAACCCGGATTTGGTAAAACACATGTATTGGATATCAAGATTGCATTAGGCAGTTTGGATCTAGCTGTGGGCTATGATGTATTTTATTTTTACTTTTGGCTCTGTAATAATAACTTTGTAATACAAACTTGGGGAATATAGTAATAAAGGGTATGGGAGGGGTTTTTAGTTGTTTTCATGTTAAAGGGTAGATACCATGCTTATAGGATTAATATTGTTGTTTAATTACTTAGATACCATGCTTATGGGATTCATGCTGCAATTAAATCATTTAGATATCATGCCTATAGGTTTTTAATGTTTGAACTCGACCAGTTAGATATCATGCCTATAGATTTAATGCATAGCACACAATCTGGTCATATAGAAATTTTGCTTATAAGGTGTAATATTCAGTCATATTGCAATTCACTAGACATCCTGCCTATAGGTCTGTTTAACATTTTAATTCAGTCACCTAGATGCCATGCCTATAGGGTTTAACGCTTAATCATATTGCAAGTCATTAGAAATTTTGCCTATAGGATTTAATATTCATGTAATCAATTGCATATAGAAACCATGTCTATAGGGAATGCATACGCGTAGGCAAAACTGTAGGATAACCAGGCCTGCCACCTATTTACCAACTCCGTAATAAGTTCTAAAATCTAGAATAAGTCCGTATCGCCTAATCTGTTTAAGTAATAATAATTGGCTAACCGGTTTTAGCGTTTCAGTATCACGTTCTCAAAATTCTTATGAGCATGTAATGTTTTTTTTTAAAACTTTACAAGTCTGTCTGTAACAATTCTTTTAAACCTTCTGCCTAAATTCTATTTATCTTTCTGAAGCTATCTTTCAAAACAGTCCTTTAATTCACTCTTTCTTCTAAGGTACTTTACATTTTTTACAACTCTCCTGTATTTTCACTCAAACAAATCGGCAGATTCCAAAGTCATTCTGAACTTCTGCAATTTTCAACTTCCTGTTTAAATCCTTATGCATTAGGCTTTTGTCTGAAATCAGTGCTTTCTCAATAATTCGTTTAAAATACTCCAATTCCTAACAATTGGATCCGGGTCGCCTAATGCAAACTTTTTATCTAATTCTATGTGTTAAACTGATCTGTCCGTCGTTTAATTTTAATTTTAAGACCAAATCAGTATATGTAAGGCATGCTAGAGTAAATGCTATGTGACTTACAGTGTTTTACATGAACCTTTTGTGTGTTTGTTTGTTCCTCATTACTTGCTACCTGTTTTTGTTTGTCGAAATTAGCATTTTGTCCTTTAAACTCCATACATGCCTCTATCCCTTTCCTTTCCCTTTAGGATTAGAAGTCCTAATACCCCAGGACTGATAGGTTGGGATGGGTAGTAGCATGCAATAGGCAAATGATACTATTCCGCGCTGCAATACCTTAACGTGGTGGAAAGGGTAGACATGGAGATGATGATTACACAATAACACTATGTGCACAATCAGGTGTCGGTGTTGTGAGAATGATCCATGTAATGTATAACCCTAAGACCCTCCTTTCCCCTTTATTAGTTTAATAATTTATTCAGAATTTTTAAAAGTTGTCCAGTCTTCAACTTCCGTTCCTTGTACTTCTTTCAAGTTACTTGTACCAATTATTTAACCCCTTTCCTTTACTTGTATCTCTTCTTTAATCACAAAAACCATTTCCTTCTAAATTTCAGCACTTCTAAATCCTTTTCACATTTTTTATTTGTAACCATTTCAAATGTTTGCAATGCTTGTTTGTTTATTTGTTTACTTGCATTTAAAGTCACAATTAAGCACGACCAGGAACCACACTAGTGGATCTTGAGGGGTGCCTAACACCTTCCCCTCGAGATAATCTCAAGCCCTTATCCAAACTCTGCTTTTCTTTCAAAATCTTCTTCTCTTCTTTTAAAGTGTCCTAATGCACTAAAATTATTAGGTGGCGACTCTCAAAAATCCATAACCCAAATTCCCCGAAAGGGGATAAAAGAGTCATTCCACCCATAATGTCGAAACTCACTTTTTCGCCCTTAGAGAAAAATGGGGGGGGGGGCGACAATAGTGTAAATAATTTCTCCCATACACTCATTCCCCTATGTGTGCTAAGTTAAGGTATGGCCTGGCAGCATCCCAATTGCTGTCCAGGGCTGAACCTAACCTTTAATAAGGTCCTAACTCCCAATTTTTTAGGCTGACAGGCTGGTCAAGGAGTGTGCCAGCAGTGTAGTTGCTAGGCATGACCACTAGCCTGCCCTGTCCCCCCTTAATTCCCTTTCATTGCACTTACACTTACTCCTAATCCTTAAGTCCTGCCCCTCTCTTATGAGCCTTGATTTGGGAACCTCGAGTTCCCCCTGAACTTGGACATTTGAGGGCTGGCCCTTCCACACTGCACTACAATCTGTTCTGCAATGATATTTGGTGCGCAAGCATTTCTTGGAACTCTTGAAGTCCCTTGGAACTTTGACACGTCCCAAATAAGAGAAAGGCTTTGAAAATCCTATCCTGGAATTTGGTTTATCTCATATTATTAGACTTTGAGTCCGGATTAGGCTGATTATATGTAGATGTAATCACTGATGTATTTTTATTATTTCTTTGATTCACTTGATCTGTAATAATCTTTGTAATGAACTTTGTAATAACTATTGGGGTATAGTGGAAAGGGATGGGATCGAATGCATGCCAAAGGGGTATAAATCATGTTCATAGGGTTGTTACTTTCAAATTCTGCCTAGAAATCATGTTTATAGGTTACCATTTTCAAATTTTGCATTTCACATAGAAATCATGTTCATAGGGTTATTATTTTCAAACCCTTTATTTTCACGTAGATACCATGACTATAGGGAAATACTGTCTCTGAAATTCTGCATCTTCATATAGTTAATTACTGAAATTCTGCATCTTCATATAGTTAACTACTGAAATTATGTACCTCATATAGATATCATGTTCGTAGGCTTCTTCTGCAATTTCACATAGGTACCATGTTCCTATGATTTTCTGCCTTTTCGTATAGATGCCATGTCTATGAAAGTCTGCATATCATATAGCTAATCTGCCTATAGGACTTCCCGCATTTTTGCATGTGCATCTGTCAATAGGCAAATCCACTTATAGGATTTAAACATAATCAATCACATATAGATGATCTGCCTATATGATTTCTTCATAACAAAACAAGTAACGCCTAGAAAGCACGCCTATAGGATCAACTAAATCTGAATTGCCCACTCGCCTTTTAAACCTAAAATCAGTGATAATTCATCTAACATTCGCAGAACTCGAATTCTTGAAACCAATAATAACTTTTTTTTTGCAATCAGTTTGCCCCCCTCCCCCCCGTCTCTGAATTAATAGATATCATGCCTATAGGTCCTGTTTAACACAGACAAATGGTTAGATAATCAGTCAACTGTCAGTTTTCTACAACTACATCTAAGCAGGACTAATTCGGATTCCCTATCTCGGAAATATCTGGTAAATCGATTCTTCCTATGGTAGTTTTAATCCAGGACCTAAAGAGTATGTGTAAGACATGCTAATCAATTCGTTTCTTTAAGTGAGGAGGCCTACTTGAGCCTTTAATTGGTCTTATTTCCCCATTAACCGCTTTATGTGTTTTGGTTGTCGTCCTAGAATTTTATCCTTTTAAAACTTCTGAATAGCCAAGCTCCCTCCTTTTAGGATTAGTAGTCCTAAACACCTCTGCGACTGATAGGTGGGACGGGTAATAGCATGCAGTAGGTAACAATACCATTCCGCGCTTAATATCTTAACGGGGTAGGAAGGGTAGACATGGAGATGATGCTCACACAATAGCACCATGCGTACGATTGGTTACCAGTATTGTGTGGATGATCCATGTGTTTTACAAACCTAGGATCTCTTTCCTTTATGTAACCTTTTTTAATATAAATTAAATTCTGTCTTTTCAACTACCCAAAACTACTCTTTAATTTTACTGCATTACTCCTTTTCTTTTAAATTTTTCTTCTTTGTTTACTCAACATCTTGATTAATTTTCTGCATTTAGACTCTCCCCTCCAACAAGTTGTAGATCTTGATTCCAACATGCTTGCCACGTATCTATTTGTAACCCTTAGGTGTGAAATTAGTTGTATACTTATTTGCATTAAAGTCACAACATAGCATGACCAGGAACCACACTAGTGGATCTTGAGGGGTGCCTAACACCTTCCCCTTGAGATAATTTCTAGCCCTTACCCAAACTCTTGTTTTCAAACTCAAAACCCTTAGTGTCCTAATGCACTTAATCATTAGGTGGCGAATCTTCAATTCAAAAAACCCAATTCCCAAACGGGAATAGAGTTGTCTTCCCAAAATGTCGTAAACCCGATTTCGCTTTAGAAAAAAGGGGCGTCGACAAATATGAACTTCCCTCAAAAAATGGGAAACAGAACACATATAAAATGAAGTATGATAACTGTATTCAACATTATAGTGTTACGGCACGCAACCCGATCCACACATAACACTCACCTAAGAAGATGCACATCGAGCTTAATTGCTCATTACAATAAAATACCGAATATCGGTCACAAGCACGCTAAGTGTATAATACCACCCCTGAGGGTACATATAGCGCTATAAGCTGCAAAACTCAAGCACAACTGAGGTGTGATATACGATCTGAATCTTAAGTGCCATTTTGCTCATATAATATCATCTCTACGCGGAACCTCAACGCATAAGCAATTAACAAAGTTGTCTCACAATTTACACGGCGCAATATATCATTACATGAAATGACTGACGATGAAATAACACCCTGACCACTCTTACATAAGGAGCGCATTACTGAAATGCACACATCTACGCTGATATAGGGCCTATACTCACATTTGAATTCATCCATAGTCAATAACTCAATAATTCAAGTGGTCTCCAGGCATCAATTCCCAAATCAATAATATGACCACAATCTCCATACTTTGATTAATTCTTCAACCAATCAAGTGAATACATGCAACACTTATATAACCTTCCCGTGGGGCATGCTCCCACAACCTTCCGCAACAGATAACAGGTCTGTACATCCAAACCACCGGCCACAGTAATGATCAAGAATCCCTAACCAGGATGCAAGGCCCCTTTTTTACAAAACACCAATCTCAAGTGATGCTGAAGACAATACCAACTTACTCGAAATATCGAAACTACTTTCCTGCCCATCCGAGCTCGTGACATCTTTGTTAACACTGAACTGCAACCTCCATCCTTACTTCAAATTCCATACCGTTCACTACATCCAACATGCCAACATTTGATAGAACACGATTTTCATCATAACTACAGAACCACTAACAAATTAACGCTTCATCTCATAAACAAACCTTTCACTTAACTCACTTCAGGAGAACCATAGCAACAAATTGATGAATTCTCATAACCGAAGCATATGAAAATCTCCAAGTAGTGGTCTAAACCACTATAGCCCTTCCGGGATCCGCCTATACATAACAGGCTATGACAGAAGAATGCTTCTAAATATCATCAATTACGGCAGACGACAGGCCTCGCACATACTGCCACAAAATCACCTGCATAATTTGCTGAAAGAACTTATTACTACACTCAATACGCCAATTCAACTATGGCTAACTATTCCATCTTTTTCCAGTTTATCCTTGATTGCATTAGAAATAATAACTCTATTCAACACATAACACACTCCTTCCGTACTCATCCAGAGTGACCGTGGATCACGAGACCATGCTGTCTCAATTCCCATGAACCATTTCATACCTCCCTTTGCTACACTACAGGTTAAAACATCATAGAACATTCTGGGCACCTTCTCATAGGCTGCTACCGAGATTGATTCTTAACTGTACCTATGGGCTCAAAATCATTAGGCATCATGCTTTACCCCTTTGAATTCACTAGGACCGTTGTTGAGAGCCACCCGCTCTGACTTGACCCCGAATATAATCAACTCCACGATTCTTCTAGCACATGCATACCCCCTCGATGAAGCACCCGTCAGAATCAGTTCCCATGAAACCCACACTTATACGAGGCATAAATCCTGAATCCTTCCCCAAGTCTGGACATGAGCCAATAAGGTCAACCATAGCACACCTTTAACAATTCCTTTGCTCATATTATCACTTGTGCTCCTTTCCCGTAGCTGAAACAACTTATCAATACGCCAATAACCCGAAACCTCACAAGAAGATAACCATACAACCTAATAATAGGCGGTGGGACTCTCTTATTTACCTTGAAGCCACTATTACATAACTCTAAAATTCACTAGGATTCCCCATCTCTTATTGACATGACCATGCACAATAGACCCCAAAATTTCTCGGAATCTTTTTATAAAACCCCCTTTTTATACTCTGAATCATCTACCAAATTTACACGCCCAATCCCTTTGCGATATCACCAATAGAATACTTCGCAGAAGCTTCGCAAACCACGTGACCGCTAACCTGCTCACAGGGAATAACCCTCCTATGGAAAACACTCTCCAACATCTTCCAACGTTGCTGCATGGGGTACAATCACTACGGCATCAATGACCCATCCTGAGTGAGAGCTCACTCTCTAGCTACACCAATCCATTCACTCATTGTGGACATCAATTAAGTGTGCGGCAACATATTTCCAATTCAAAGTTAGGTTGTACCTTCTTCATCTCAAGCAGCTCCCTTCCGTTATATCAAACCTCCCGCCGCATAATAGTCCATACTTCAAATTAATCTGTAGGCCCAAATCACCAATCATTAAAATTCCCTAAATCACTTCAAACTCTGCTTAAGGTACGTGGTTATCCTACCACCAGCCCATATGCAACTCCGCCACTCCCCCACCTTGGTGAAACTCATCTCTTTAGCCGACTACTCGACCTTCGCTATTTATACCTGGACATCTAGAAGTTTAAACCACCGCTGCTCCGCTGATACCTAAGATCAAAACCCATCTCGATAGCACCTGAACCAACATGCCGCTATTAACTTTACAGCTCTCCGAGGACCATCTTTCCCGCCGTTAACATTAGAAACACCGATTAAATCCTGAACCACCGCACCACGCAATCCATGACAATCACTTCTTCAATACTGTCTCACCATATTTTTCCGCAAAGGCGAACTGCAGAAGACCATAATGCTGGCAAACTTAATACATTCAATAAGTACAACGACACCTCATGATAGAAGAAAACTCCATCACGCTCATAACTACCAAGTCTCGTTACTTCATCAACCCAAATCTGAACATTCTTAGTCCGATTGCCTTTCCCCTGTAGGGAATAGAATACTGAATCTCTAGATCATGCACTGAGTGAACCTCCCTTCACGTCATTCACTACCCTGACACATAGGCAAACATCATACTATCATATCAATACTGCGGAACAATCTTTCATAAGCATCATGACAACTTGTGCCTAGCCTCAAAGCTCACAGAAATACCGCTACTGAGCTGAAATGACAAAATATCCTTCCACAAGGCGATGATAAAAGCTCAACAACCCCGCAGGGAGAAACACCTCGTACCACATTCGCAGTACCATCACAATCCTTAAATTATTGATTTATAACCAGTGGTTCGCGTCACGTAAGATTGCGTAGGAAGGAAACAAGGGCATAAGCCTCAAGGAATCAAATCGCACGATGAGGAATCAAGAACGGAAATACTCCTAACAGTCGTGTAGCCTCCCAAAGATAAGTATAGTCGTCTCCGTATCAATCCGCAAGACTCTACTAGACTTGCTCATGACTCGTAAGACCTACAGGAATCTAGTGCTCTGATACCATGTTGTCATGACCCAAAATCCACTAAAGGTCATGATGGCGTCGGACAGCACTGTCAGGCAAGCCAACTACAATTTACTAGCAATTCCTCATTTTAATTATTTTGAAATCATTTCCTTTTAACTAATAAACTCCACTAAATAAATGAGGATATATTTACAAAATTTAAATACTGATTTAAAATTCTTTGATCATCCCAGAACTCGATGTCACTAGTACATGAGCATTTACTAGTGAATGGGATAAAATACAGGGACAGTTCGAAATACAAGTGGACAGAAATGAAAATACAATACAATACTCTGAAGGAGACTCTGCTGATCGTAGGGCATCTCGACAATGCAATTTACCTACATAACCACTAGCCATACATAAACCTGTGTAACAAAAACGCACAATAAGTGTAGTATGAGCACGAAAACAACATGTACCCAGTGAGTATCCCGTCTAATCTCGAAGAAGTAGAGGCGAGAGGTCGACTTCGACACTCACTAGTGGTCCATTAGAAATATATTATTAATGCGAATGATCATGGATTTATTAAGAACGGCGGTAATTTCAAATAAGTCAAGAACAAGTAAAAGTTCCTCTTTATATTAAAAGTCTCCAGATTCACAATTTATAAATTTTCAATTATCTCAAACCGGGAGAGGAAAATATCAATATCAATAAATCTCAAGGCAACCAATACAAGCATGCGCAAATCACGTCGAGGATGTACGACCCGATCCAACAATATTTAAATTGTGCACTGGCAGAGATTCAAATGGTGCAATGTAACGGCCCATCCCACTAGTGATATTGTCCGCTCTGGGCCTGGGCCCTGACGGGTTTAAAATATGTCACTAGGGTCTAAGGCTTGTTAACTTATATACCCAACATCCCTCTTGTTTTTGTCGATGTAGGACTCTGCCTAAAGCTTGGGGTGTTACATATGGTATATGTAACACCACAGGCTTTAGACAGAGTCCTACATCGACAAAAATATATAACACCCCAGGCTTTTGATAGAGTCCCACATAGGCAATACACAAGAGGGATGCTGGGTATATAAGTTAAAAGCCTTAGACCCTAGTGAAGCATTTTAAACCTGTAAAGGCCCAGACCCAGAGCGGACAATATCATTAGCGGGCTGGGTTGTTACAGATGGTATCAGAGCCACTCTTGTGTCAGCCACACTGATGGTGGGTTAGAGATCAACCAAGTTAAGGCAAATCCCGATTAGGTGGGGCAAACCTCAGTGTTGAGTCTAGGCAAATCCTATGCGGTAGGGCAAACCTCAGCGATGATGCTAACTCCATAAGAGGGGATATATGTAACACCCCAGGATTTAGACAGAGTCCCACATCGGCAAAACACAAGAGGGATGCTGGGTATATAAGTTAACAAGACTTAGACCCTAGTGATGCGTTTTAAACCTGTGATGGCCTAGGCCCAGAGCGGACAATATCACCAGCGGGTTGGGCTGTTACAGATAGTATTAGAGCCACTCTTGTGTCAGCCATGCCGATGGTAGGTCAGAGTTCAACCAAGTTTAGGCAAATCCCGGTTAGGTGGGGCAAACCTCAATGCTGAGTCTATGCAAATCCTATGCGGTGGGGCAAACCTCAGCGAGGACGCTGGGTCCATAAGAGGGGGTGTATGCAACACCCCAGGCTTTAGACATAGTCCCACATCGGCAAAGCACAAGAGGGGTGCTGGGTATATAAGTTAACAAGCCTTAGACCCTAGTGACGCATTTTAAACCCGTGAGGGCCCGGGCCCAGAGCGGATAATATCACTAGCGGGCTGGGCTGTTACATGCGAACCACATAAATGATATCTAGCCTTTTAGAATTTCATTAACATGTGCGATATGTTTTAAGCATTTTTAAGACTGTCAACAAGGTTTCAAGTATTACAAGTAATCATGCTTTTGGGCCCTAAACTACCCGGACTTAAGCATAATAGTAGCTACGCACGGACTCTCATCACCTCGTGCATATGTATCCTCCATAAATAGGAGAACATAACCAATTAACTCACATATGGGGACAATTCCCTCTTACAAGGAAAGAAAGGAGACTCACCTTGATCCGGAGCCTATATTCCGATTCAAGAACGCGCTCTAACCTCCAACTCGGAACCGAACGATCCAAAACTATTCAAATAGGGTAAGAACTAGTCAATACATGCTCAAAAGTTAATATTCTAATTATTAAACCAATTTCCCAACCCTAAATGCAAGGTTCCTAAAATTCATCCCCGAGCCCACGTGCCTGGATTCCGGATTCCGAAAAATTTGAAAAACATTGTTACCCATAATCCAAGGATCAATAATATATGATTTTTACTCCATTCCCTAACAAATTTCATGTTAAAATCTTGTTTTTATCAAATTCGAGGTTTTTCACCTACAACCCTTGATTTTCCCTAATTTTCACATGTTAATCTACCCATAATCTATGTATTTAACTCAAGATAGGTGGTGATAGATTACCTTATCGTAGATGATGAAAATTGTCTCTTGAAACCTTCCAAGAGTCTCCCAAGCCAAGAAAAAAATGAGAGAAAATGGCCAAATCCCGATTTTTAAAACATCTACTGCCTCTAGCACTTTCCGCACCTGCGGTCTCCTGACCGCTTCTGCGGTTCCGCAGGTGCGAGACCAAATTCTGCTTCTGTTGTTCAGGGCTTCTCGGCCCATTCTTCTTCTGCGCCCTCTCTACCGCAGATGCGGTCCCGTAGCTGCGGCAAAACGAGCGCATCTACGGTCCCAGCTCTTACGCGCCAATACCGCATCTGCGACCACAAGGCCGCTTCTGCGGCTCCGCACCTGCGACCCTAGTCTCGCAGGTGCGATTACACCAACAACCAGCAACTTTATCTCCTTTTTAAACTCTAAATTCGATCCAGGAATTCACCTGAGGCCCCCGGGACCCTAACCAATCATGCCAACCAATCCCATATCACATTACAGACTTGCTCGAGGTATTAAATCATATCAGACAATGCTAAAATCATGAATAAACCTTCAACCCAAGCTTTATGAATATTAGAATTTCAAACTTCTACTTTCGATGCTTAAACTTATCAAATCACGTCCGATTGACGTCAAATTTTGCACACAAGTCATATTCGACATTATGGACCTATTCTAACTTTCGGAATCGGATTTTGACCCTGATATCAAAAAGTCAGCTTCCGGTCAAACTTCTCAAAAACCTTTAAATTTCTATCTTTAGATGACTCCAAAATGACCCACGGACCACTAGAGTTACTTTCGATCGCGGTCCCAACACCCGAATTACCATATGGAGCTATACCCAGACTCAAAATCCCAAACGGACATTGATAACACTAAAATGCACATCAACTCAAACTATGAAGTTTCTTCCAAAATGCTAACTTCCGGAATAGGCGCCAAAATGCTCCCAGGTCAACCAAAACCCGATCTGTGCATACACCCAAGTCCGAAATCATGATATGAACCTGTTGGAACCCTCTAATCCCGATTCCGAGGTCGTTCACTCAAAAATTCAATCCTAGTCAATTCTTTCAACTTAAAGCTTCCGAAATAAGAATTCTCTTCCAAAATCCACTCTGAACTACCCGAAATCCAATTCCAATCTCGCGTACAAGTCATAATACCTGGAATGAAGCTGCTCATAGTCTCAAACTGATGAACGATATGCTAGAGCTCAAAACAACCAGTCGAGTCGTTACATCTGGTGAGAATCAGACCCGCGTAGTTCGGTCAGTTTTGATGGAATAAGGAAACATGACACTTGAAAATTGTTTCTCATCTTCAAATGACTTTTATTTATCTTTTCAGAATTTTGGTATAGTTTCACGATTTTCAAATACCTACCTCATTTCTGGTTTTTCTTTCTTTTCTATCTTTTTTTCCTTTCCCTATTCTAGAAACCAGCCAAGAAACAAATAGATGCCAAAGTAGCACGTAATATACATTAGGATGCTCTTTTTATGTCAGTTACACCTGTCCTCGATGGACCCATCCCCTATGTTGAGTCCTCAAAGTCAAATGCATGTGATGCAAACAAACATTCCTACTATGGATCCGGCATAAGGCTAAGTTATTCTAGGTTTAAAACCTAGGTGTATTATTCTAGACCTACCTTACTGAGCGGACAACTCCAAGCTAGGGGGGCAGCGTATCGGGAATACACAAGCTTCACCGGCCTTGCAACTTATCTGTACCTCGTTCTAAAATTGTGATATGACTCTAACAGAAAATAAGCCACACGAAGTGCACATTTCCCAGATGAGTTAGAAAACTCAGAGAGAAGAGGGTTTCGTAATAATTTATATACTGTCATGACCTCAACCTCCATCGTGATGGCGCACAACACAATGCTAGGCAAGCCCGGCCATTTCGTTACTCTCCATCTCTTTGATAAAATTTATAACCAATCAACAGGATTTAAATGCCAATTAACATACGTTTAAATCAGCAACAGTAGATAAAAACCGTGTAGAAACCAAGACTATGCCAATACAATCCCACCGACCTGGTGTCACGAGTCGAGAGCCTCTAATACAAATCTGAGTAGCAGCCTATACATAAAGTAGTCTAGACTACAGACAAAGAGGATAAAGGGAGAAATCGGGTCCTACGGATGACTCCGATGATAATCTGAACAACAGCAGAAGCTCAACTATGCCTCTGATGCAGGGAGTAATGTGAGTACTCCAACTAAGTGAGTAACAGCAATAAATAATGACAGACGGAAAGAAAACTCGTAAGAACACTATGCAGTTCTATATAAAAAATAGCAAGTACATTAAACAACAGCTAAATAGGGAAAATCAAGTAACTCTCCCTTAAACCAGTACAAAACGCATTTACTCCTCACGATGACCGATAGTTTAATCATACCGCTGCGCCGTGCAGCTCGATCCGTATAGTAAACTGTTGCGGCGTGCAGCCCGATCTAATAATAATAGTCGACTGCGCTCACTGGGGTTGTGCAGACTCCGGAGGTGCTTCTTTAGCCCAAGCGCTATACTACTGCGGCGTGCAGTCCGATTCACATATATATATATACAAATTGCTGCGGCGTGCTGCCCGATTCGGTGTATATCAAATACCCTCACTATGGGGGTCCCTGACCCCTCTCAGTCAATATAGGCCTAGCCTCTCGGCACACTCAGCTAAGACGGGGTTTCCAACCTAAGGTTATTCTCATTTGGATTACCAATTTCTAAAGCCAGTTCATATTATGTTATCAGTTAAGAACATGACTGAGGGTACGATTTTGACAAGTAAAGTGAGGTCAACCAGCACAAATGCCCCCTAAGGGTTCTACAGATCGGCACAAGGCCCCAAACATGGCAACTAGCCTAGAATATAATGATATTAATTAAGTCTCAGTCAAAAGTACAGTAGAGTCATCAAACGGGATGGTCCGAGTCCGCATCCCCAGTAGTAATGGACCCCACGCTCATCATGCAGCGTGTTTCTCATCTCAATATAGCACCACGTTGTGCAAATCCGGGGTTTCAAACCCTCAGAACACCATTTATAACCATTACTCACCTCAAGCCGGCCGAAATCCTAGCTCGCTTTGGCTTGCCTCAGAAATCAACCTCCTCGTGCATAGAATCTGGTTAAAACCACAAGGAATAAATTACAATAGGCTAAGGGAACACAACCCAGTCAAAAAGACTCAAAAATTATAAAAAATCACAAAGTTGGCAAAACCCGAGCCCCGGGCCCACTTCTCGAAAAATTATAAAATTCATATCACTGGATTGCGCATCTCGCCACGAGTCTATACATATCAAATTTTCCAAAATTTGAGCTCAATTGCTCCCACAAATCCCAAATTTTCATTTCAAACGTCAAGCCCTAGTTCTTCCATTTTTAATCCAATTTCCATGAATTTAAGTGTTGATTCTTCAATAAAATAATGTTGCTAAGCCATAGGACTCATCTCCAATAAATTCCCAGTCAAAACCCTCTTAAATCCTCGTAAAGAATTCTCAAGGTTACTCAACAATGGTGGAAAATACCCCAAGCTCGCGGATGAAATATTATTTTAAAACCCTTCTGCCCAGGCCTTTTTTCGCTTCTGCGGTCCCTGTTCCGCTTATGCTGGACCGCTTCTGCGGCTTATTTTCCGCTTCTGCGGAGCCTCATATAAAGTCCAAAACCACTTCTGCAGTAACCATCCGCTTCTGCGGAACCGCCTATGCAGCTACTCTTCCGCTTCTGCGAAAACGCCTAACCTTAAGCCATTTCGCACCTGCGATCCATCTACTGCATCTGCAATGTCGCAGATGCACATTCCCCTTCTGCATCTGCGGATTCTAACCTTCCAGGACCGCCACCGCTCCTGCGACAGTTGCCTCCGTATCTGCGGTTTCTTTTCCGCAGATGCGAAAATACCTGATGCTGCCAAAACCTAAAATTTTAAACTTCAAATTTCATTCCGATAGTCATCCGAAATCACCCTGAGGCCCTCGGGACCTCAACCAAAAGTTCCAACCCATCCTAAAACATCATTAAAACTTGTTCCAATCATCAAAACACCACAAACAACACTAAAACCATCAAATTACATCAGATTCAAGCCTAAGTTTCTTAAAAACTTCCGAAATGCGCATTTGATCAAAAACCCGAACAAAACACCTCCGAATGATTTGATATTTTGCACACACATCCAAAATCACCTAAAGAAGCTACTGCAACTCTCAAAATTCCATTCCGACCCCCGAAACAAAATCTCACCTGCCAACCGGAATGCGCCAAAATACTAACTTCGCCAATTCAAGCCTAATTCTACACCGAACCTCGAAAATCAATTCCGATCGCAATCCTAAGTCCCGAATCCTCCCCCGAAGTTAACCGAATCACCGGAAATTACATGAGAGCCCTCTAACTCAATAGTCAACATCCGGTTGACTTTTCCCAAACAAGCTTTCCTTAAATAGACTAAGTGTCTCATTTTCATCTAAAACCAATCCAATTTGACTTGACCACCTCAAATACCGATAATGAAGCATAGAGAAACATAAGATGGGGGAAATGGGGTGGTAACTCTCGTGATGACGGGCCGGGTCGTCACATCCTCCCCAACTAGGTGAGGATATCTGGTCTGCATCTCCCGCTCTGTCTCCCAAGTAGCTTCCTCCATGAGCCAACCTCTCCATTTTACCCTTACTGAGGCTATATCCTTTGATCTCAACTTTCAAACCTGACGACCTAAAATAGCCACCGGCTCCACACCATAGGTCTAATCATCGTCCAACTGAACAGTGGTGAAGTCCAATACATGAGACGGGTCCCCAACATACTTCCGGAGCATAGATACATGATATACCGGATGCACGCTCGACAAGCTGGGTGGAAAAGCAAGCTCATAAGCCACCTCCCCAATCCTCCTGAGTACCTCAAAAGGCGCAATGAACAGCGTACTCAGCTTCCCTTTCTTCCCAAACCGGATAACACCCTTCATGGGCGAAACCTTCAGCAAGACCTTCTCACCTACCATATAGGACATATCCTGAACTTTTCGGTCCGCATAACTCTTCTGACGCGAATGTGTTGTACGAAGCCTCTCCTGAATCAGCTTCACCTTCTCGAAGCCTCTCCTGAATTAGCTTCACCTTTTTTAAGGCATCCTGAACCATCTCTGTCCCCAATGGCCTAGCCTCGCTGGGCTCGAACCATCCAACAAGAGATCTACACCGCCTCCCATACAACGCCTCATACGGAGCCATCTGAATGCTCGACTGATAACTGCTGTTGTAGGCAAACTCTGCAAGTGGAAAAAAGTCATCCCATGAACCCCCAAAATCAATAACACAGGCACGCAACATGTCCTCCAATATCTGAATAGAGCACTCGGACTGCCCATCCATCTGAGGATTGAATGCGGTGCTCAACTCTACCTGCGTACCCAACTCCTGCTAAAATGTCCTCCAGAACTGAGAAGTAAACTGAGTACCCCTATCTGAGATAATAGACACTGGAACCCCATGCAATCGGACAATCTCCCGGATAAAGATCCCGGCCAGCCACTCCGAAGAATAAGTAGTACATACTGGAATGAAGTGTGTGGACTTGGTCAGCCGATGCACAATTACCCAAATCGAATCAAACTTCTTCAAAGTCCGATGGAGACCACTCACAAAATCCATAGTAATCCTCTCCCACTTCCACTCGGGAATAATCATCTGTTGAAGTACACCGCCCGGTCTCTGATGCTCGTACTTAACCTGCTGACAGTTGAGACACCGAGCTACAAACCCCACTATATCCTTCTTCATCCTCCTCCACCAATAGTGCTACCTCAAATCCTGATACATCTTCACGGCACCCAGATGGATGGAATACCGCGAGTTGTGGGCCTCCTCTAATATCAAATCCCGAAGCCCATCCATATTAGGCACGCAAATCCGGCCCTGCATCCTCAACACACCATCACTATCAATGGTCACATCCCTAGCATCATCATGCTGAACCCTGTCCTTAAGGACAAGCAAATGCGAATCATCATACTGGCGCTCTCTGATATGGTCATACAAGGAAGACCGAGAAACCACACAAGCCAACACCCGACTCGGCTCTGAAATGTCTAATCTCACCATCCGATTGGCCAAAGCCTAAACAATAATCGCAAAGGGCCTCTCCCCAACTCGAATGTACGCCAAACTCCCCATGCTAACCGCCTTCCGGCTCAAAGCATTGGCCACCATATTGGCCTTTCCCGGGTGATACAAAATGGTAATATCATAATCCTTGAGTAACTCTAGCTACCTCCACTGCCTCCAATTAAGATCCTTTTGCTTGAATAGATGCTGAAGACTGCGATGATCGGTGAATAACTCATAGGATACTCCATACAAGTAGTGCCTCCAAATCTTCAAAGCATGAACTATAGCAGCCAACTCCAAATCATGCACAGGGTAGTTCTTCTCGTGGGGCTTCAACTGAGGAGAAGCATATGCATTAAATCTACCCTCCTATATCAACACACATCTAATATCAACTCTCAAAGCATCACAATATATATTGTAAGATCCTGAAGCTGATGGAAACACCAACACTGAAGCCGTGGTCAAAGATGTCTTGAGCTTCTGAAAGCTCTCCTTGCACTCATCCGACCACACATATGGAGCAACCTTCTGAGTCAACTTGGTCAAGAGCAATGCAATAAAGGAAAATCCCTGAACAAACCGGTCATAATACCTGCCAGCCTAAGGAAATTATGAATCTCTGTGGCAGAGGTCAGTCTAGG
The DNA here is from genome assembly GCA_026770625.1 of Nicotiana glauca. Classification (NCBI taxonomy): domain Eukaryota; kingdom Viridiplantae; phylum Streptophyta; class Magnoliopsida; order Solanales; family Solanaceae; genus Nicotiana; species Nicotiana glauca. The sequence continues at coordinate 65,397 of MU781869.1, forward strand.
CCAACTTTTCACTGCCTCTGTCTTCTTCGGGTCGACCTGAATACCCTCGCTAGAAACCACGTGTCCTAAGAAAGCCACTGACCCAAGCCAAAACTCACACTTGGAGAACTTTGCATAAAGCTTCTCCTCTCTCAATCTCTGTAATACCACTCGCAAATGATGAGCGTGCTTCTCCTGGATACGCGAGTACACCAATATATCATCAGTAAAAACAATCACGAACAAATCCAGATATGGCCGAAATACATTGTTCATCAAATGCAAGAATGCGGCTGGGGCATTGGTCAGCCCAAAGGACATAACAAGAAACTCGTAGTGCCCATATCTATTCCTGAAAGCAGTCTTCATACTATCTGAATCCTTGATCTTCAACTGGTGATAGCCTGAACGTAGATCAATCTTGGAGAATACCCTTGCCCCCTGAAGCTGGTCAAATAAATCATCAATATGAGGCAGGGGATACTTGTTCTTCACTGTCACTTTATTCAATTGCCTGTAGTCAATGCAAATTCTCATTGTGCCGTCCTTCTTTTTCACAAATAGAACTGGTGCACCCCACGATGACATACTAGGTCGAATGAACCCCTTATCTAGGAGTTCCTGAAGCTGATCTTTCAATTCATTCAACTCTGTTGGTGCCATCCGATATAAAGGAATGGAAATGGGTTGAGTTCCCGGTACCAGGTCAATACCAAAATCAATGTCCCTATCCGATGGCATGCCCGGCAGGTGTGCAGGAAACACATCGGGAAACTCCCTCACAACTGGGACTGAATCAATGCTAGGAGTTCCAGCTCCAACATCCCTCACAAAAGCCATAAACAACCTTTCCCAACCATACACTGGGCCTTTAAAAAAGAAATCACCCTACTAGGCACATAGTCATTCACGCCACGCCACTCGATCCTCAGAACACCCAGTATAGCCAAAGTGACTGTCTTAGCATGACAGTCCCGAAGAGCATGACACGGATATAGCCAATCAATGCCCAGAATAACATCAAAATCCACCATGCTCAATAGCAGTAGATCACTCGGTTCTCCATACCCCTAATAGTCACTAAACACGACCGATATACATGGTCTACAATAATAGTATCGCCCACTAAGGTAGATACATAAACAGGTAAAGAAAGACACCCCCGGGTCGTACCTAAATAATCAGTAGAATATGAAGACACATAGGAATAGGTCGAATCGAGATCAAATAAGACTGAGGCATCCCTGTGGTAGACTGATATAATACCTGTGATAACAACATCCGAAGCAACGGCATATGTCCTACCCTGAAGAGCATAAAAGCGAGCATGACCACCGCCCATCGGCCTCCCCTACTAGGGCAACCCCTGACTGCCTGACCCTCACCCCTAGCTAGTGGGGCGGGTGCTGAAGAAACTGGGCTAGAAGATAAGGGCTGACCACTCTACTGAGATGAGCTAGCAGCACGGCGAGGACACTCCCTCCGCATATGACCAAACTTACCACACTCATAGCAACTCCCGAGTGGTGGGAACTGGGACTGAAGGGAACCCCTCATGCCAGAGTGGCTAGCTGATGCACTCGACCTCGAAAGAACCCTGAACAGATGGAACATGAGATGAACTCTGTGCTGGAAGATCGTTGAGAGATGGCTGACTCTGCTGAGAACCCTGATAACCACGACTAGAAGATCCACCATGATACTCAGGTCTTGCTGACTGAGCGGGCCTGAAAGAACGTCCCGACCCTGCTGAAATTGGCCCCTCGAAGGAGCGTCCCTATGACTACTAGAACCTTGAGGCCTCTTAGCCTCCCTCTGATCTCGATCTTGGCGGCGAACTGACTCAATATCTCGAGCTATATCCACCACCTCCTCAAAAGTAGCAACAAGAACTCTCTCTCTAGCCATCAAAATACGAAGAGGGTAGTGGAGACCATCAACAAACCTCCGGATACGCTCACGGTTCGTCGGGACCAACCAAGCTGCATGCCGAGAAAACTCTGAAAATCTCATCTCATACTGCGTCACTGTCATCTCCCCCTATCGTAGTTCCTCAAACTATCTCTGCAGCTCCTCTTTGCGAGACAACAGTACATACTTCCCCAAGAAGAGAGTGGAGAACTACTGTCAGGTCAAAGGTGTTGCACCAACTAGCCTACCCGCTCATACACCTCCCACCATGTGAAGGCCGCTCCAGTAAACTGAAATATAGTAAAAGCCACACTGCTGGACTCAAGAATCCCCAATGTGAGGAGCATCTGTTGACATATATCGAGAAAACCCTGGGCATCCTCGCACTCAGCTCCACTAAATGTCAGAGGATGGAGTCTACCAAACCTCTCGAGGCAACGCTGCTTGTCCTTGAGCATAACTGGAACCCTTACTCCTGAGCTGGTACCACTAGCTGAGCTGGAGATGCCTCTGGAGTCTGTAATCCCTGTAATCCCTGCTCAGGTGTGCAAGCAGCGGGGTTCTGATTGTCTCCCCCGGCCTGTGACATAGCTGCTGCTGCTATGGTGGCTGAAACCACCTGAGCCAGACCCGTACAAAATGTCAATATCTTGGCTAATGTCTCTTGGAGACCTGGAATCACAATGGGCATAGCTGGTGCCTAAACTTGTGCTGCTGGAGCCTGGTCCTATGTTGGAAAAACTAAAGGATCCACATGTGCTGCCCCTGCTGCTCTGCCTCTACCACGACCACGACCACGACCGCATCCACGACCTCTAGTAGCCTTAGTAGGTGGTACGGGTGGTCGTCCGCCACGTCCGGTAGCTCGTGTCCTCACCATCTGTGAGAGAATAGAATAAAGAAAAGTTTAGTATTTGGATCAACAAGTTTGCACGACAAGAATTTCAAGAATGTGGAATTTTTTCTAAAGGTTCTGCAGCCTCCCGAGGATATGTAGAGACGTCTCCGTACCGATCCGCGAGACTCTACTAAACCGGCTCATGACTCGCGAGACCTAGTAACCTAGGCTCTATACTAACTTGTCACGACCTCAACCCCGGTCTTTATGGCGCCCAACACAATGGTATGCAAGCCTGACCATTTCGTTACTCTCCATCTCTTTGATAAAATTTATAACCAATCAACAGGATTTAAATTCCAATTAACATAAGTTTAACTATGCAACAGTAGATAAAAACCATGCGGAAACCAAGACTATGCTAATACAATCCCACAGACCTGGTGTCACGAGTCGAGAGCCTCTAATACAAATCTGAGTAGTCTAGACCACGGAAAATAAAAAGGATAAGGGGAGAAATCTGGTCCTACGGACGCCGTGCAGCTACCTCGATGACTCCGGTGATATTTTGAACAGCAGCAGAAAGCTCAACTATACCTCCGGAATACCTGTATCTGCACACATGGTGCAGGGAGTAATGTGATTACTCCAACTAAGTGAGCAATAGCAATAAATAATGACTGATGGAAAGAAAACTCGCAAGAACACTACGTAGTTCCATATAAAAAATAGCAAGTACATTAAATAAAAGCTAAATGGGGAAAATCAAGTAAATATCCCTTAAACCAGTACACAATTCATTTACTCCTCAGGATGACCGATGGTTTAATCATATCGCTGCGGCGTGCAGCCCGATCCGTACAATAAACTACTGCGGCGTGCAGCCTGATCCAGTATATATATATATATATATATATACACACACACACACACTGCTGCGGCATGCAGCCCGATCCAATAATAATAGTCGACTGCACTCACTAGGGGTGTGCAGACTCCGGAGGTGCTCCTTCAGCCCAAGCGCTATACTACTGCGGCGTGCAGTCCAATTCATATATATATATATATATATATATATATATATATACATACAAACTGCTGCGGCGTGTGGCCCGATCCAGTGTATATCAAATACCCTCACTATGGGGGTCCTTAACCCCTCTCAGTCAATATAGGCCTGGCCTCTCGGCACACTAAACTAAGATGGGGTTTCCAACCCCAGGTTATTCTCATTACGATTACCAATTTCTAAAGCCAATTCATATTATGTTATCAGTTAAGACCATGACTGAGGGTATGATTTTGACAAGTAAAGTAAGGTCAACCAGGACAAATGCCCCCTAAGGGTTCTACAGATCGGCACAAGGGCCCATGTTGATACCCAATTTTTCCCTATATATTTTTATACTCAAAATACTTTCAAAATGGCATATATATATGCATATACAAGCATCCCCAATGGTTGTGGTATTTTCCCTAATTTTTTAAAGATTTTTAGAATCAATTTATTATCTATTTTAACATTATAAAACCCCAATAATTATTCCCAAATTGTCATTTTTGAAAACCATTTATTTTCCACCATTATATTTACACCAAATATAATTAAGGTGATTTTTCCATATTTTTATAAATTTATTTGGTATTTCAAACTAAATTGTTCAAAATTACAATTTTAGCCTATATTATAATTAACTGCGTTTTATATTTTAAAATTGTTCCAGATATTTTTAAATTAATGTTTATATATTATTAATTAGTGTTGTGCTTTCAATTTGTTTTAAAATTATTGTAACTACTTTAACTAATTAAAAAAAAAGAGGAAAAATGGCTATTTAAAAGCTGGCCCTTTTCCATTTGTATTTTAGCCACATTTGGACCCCAATTCTAACCCCAATCCAGCCCCCATTAAATGACCCAATTTCGATTTTACCCAATTCAATACAACCCGCCCGGTTCCACCATTCAATCATGGCCGTTGATCGTTTTGATCAACGGCCCACGCTTCTTCTTACCTTTTTTAATCCCCAATTACCCCTAACCCTAATCACTTCTCCAAACCAGTCGCCCCCAAATTCCCTTTCCTCTCAAATGCTCTCTAAACCCTAGCCGCCTACCTCCGTCTCCGATCAAAAATCCACCGGCGTCCATGGCTTCTCAGGCCATGGACAACCTATATTCTCTCCCCTTTCACCCCAAGGGATGAGCATTCGAGCTTTCAAGGCTCAACCTTCAACAGACCTGTTCAGGTCCTCTGCCGACCTGATCTCCTTTGGCTTCTCCGGCTCCGTTCCGGTATGTTCAAGCACTGAAGGCTTTAGCCATGGCCCAGATTCGTTCAGAGACCAAACTATTCCAGGCCTTCTCGTCTCTATGATTTATGAGAAACCATAAAAAGCTTGATTCGAGGTTTTTTTTCCTTATTTTCCTAGATCTGTAGCAGATCTATGCTCTATTCGGTGTTTTAACGATTTTCCCTAATTTTCCCTTTTAAAATTAGTCTGTTCAAATTAGGGTTTTCAAAATCCCAAAACGATTCTTCTTCTTCTTTCTTTCTTTATGTGAATTTGTGTGTTCATGTCATGTTTGAAGGGTTTACATTTGTTTTTTGTGATTTGATGTTAATATGCACGCTCCTCTGCCTTTGTTCTATCACTGTTTCTACTGATTTTTCTATAAGCATGTTTATACGCCTATCTTGCCTGTCCATTTTTTTACTATTCCTCCCACTGAAAGTGTTTACTTTTACTTAATCTATTTGGGTTATCGAATTTGCTTCTTTCACTGTTTCCTAAACTCCTAGGGCATCTCTTCTCTGAACTGGTTTGAGTTTTAGTCTTCCAAAAACCTATTCTTTACAAGCTTTCACTCTACTGCTTTTGATTGCTACATGTGTCTGTGATTCTTGAGAGCTTCTGGTTATAGGGTTCTACCCTGGAAACCCTAGGCTCTCAAACTCATGTTAAGTTCATAGACTGAATTGGAACTTGCTTTTCTTTTTCTTATGATACAAAAAATGTTTATGCCGATCTCTTCTTCCTTGCTTGATGTTAGCATGCTTATATACGAGTATTTTTCTTCTGAATTGATTCTATTAGCTTGTGATTGATTTAAATCCCCTTTTACTAAGGCTCGATTGGTTTGCTACTGATTTTTACAACTCAGCCCTTTCCCTATTTTCCTGACTAAGTTCATTCAAGGTTTTTTGAATTTTCGACTATTTGCTTATTTTATTTCCTTATTTCTTTCAAAAGCGTGTACTATAGTTTCCTACCTTAAATAGAATCTGTGTGCACCTGCCATTTATTTTGGTACTCTGAAAGGTTTTTCCCTTCCTTAATTACCACTCCCGTTTGAAATCAAATCCCTTAAACTAAGGGAGATCTTGATGTGACTGGCTGAAGTGTTATTTCCTTGCCTTTGTTTACTCATTTTTGCACTATAAAAGGAGGCAGCCTTTCAACACTGAACAACAGTTCTTCCTGCACATTCTGCATAACACTGGATACACAAAACACCTCTTTTGTTGAAATCTGTTACTACTTGCTCTACTATTTTCTCTACTACTACTCTATACTACTACTTTCTCTACTCCTACTGAGCACTCTGCTCCTTTCTCTCCTACTGTCTGAATATTCTGGAGTTCCTCTGAACCCCCAAGTGCTTGTTGAAGTTTTGAGTTTGCACCTGTTAACTTTTTGGCTGTCTACTTTCTGTTGTTTCTCTGCTGTACTAGAATTGCAACTATTATGTTTCTCCTAGTTAAATAACACCCTCCTACTATGTGTTTACTTCTCCTCTTCTACACACCTTTCCCTATGTGTTTATTTATGCTTCCCTGCACTATGTAACTACATTCAAGTCTGTTATGCTCTTTCTTTATGCATGCTGCATCTTTAGTCCTGCTATGCTTTCTTGTCCTTCCTTAATGTTTTCTGTATATGCTTTTCCATGCGAACCCCTTCCCTCTATTCCCCTTTGTATGTGAGTATTGTTTTGAATCATGGTAGCACCCTATTGTTACCCATGATTCAGGACTAGGTTCTCTTGAACCTCTACTCAAACAAATCCCCATTCCCTCTTCTCCTTTATGTGCTGAGCCTTGACTAGAGCCTGATGGTGTCCTAATCACCATCCAGGCCCAAATCTGACTTCTAAAGTCTGCTCTTTATTTGTTTGGACCAAGTAAGGGGTCAGGGGTGTGCCAGTCTATGCCATGGTTGGGTATGACCACCCCCTTCTATGGTTCCCTCTCACTTTGCACTTACTCCTAGTTTCTAAGTTCTGCCCCCCTTTGGCAAGCCATGCTTTGGGACCCTTGAGCTCCCTCTGAACTTGGATGCCTGAGGGCTGGTAATTCCACATTGCACTATTCTGTTACAACATTCACTCTTTATGGTGTAAGCATTTATTGCGGTCCTGGAGGCTCCTTGGAACTCTGAAACACTCTAAATAAGAGAAGGCCTTGGAATTTGGAACCCGGATTTGGTAAAACACATGTATTGGATATCAAGATTGTATTAGGCAGTTTGGATCTAGTTGTGGGCTATGATGTATTTTATTTTTACTTTTGGCTCTGTAATAAGAACTTTGTAATAAAAACTTGGGGAATATAGTAGTAAAGTGTATGGGTGGGGTTTTTAGTTGTTTGCATGTTAAAGGGTAGATACCATGCCTATAGGATCAATATTGTTGTTTAATTACTTAGATACCATGCTTATAGGATTCATGCTGCAATTCAATCATTTAGATATCATGCCTATAGGGTTTCAAATGTTTGAACTCGACCACTTAGATATCATGCCTATAGATTTAATGCATAACACACAATCTGGTCATATAGAAATTTTGCCTATAAGGTGCAATATTCAGTCATATTGCAATTCATTAGAAATCCTGCCTATTGGACTTAATATTCATGCAAATCAGTTGCATATAGAAACCATGTCTATAGGGAATGCATACGCGTAGGCAAAAATGTAGGATAACCAGGCGTGCCACCTATTTACCAACTCTGTAACAAGTTCTAAAATCCAGAATAAGTCCGTATCGCCTAAACTGTTTAAGTATTAATAATTGGCTAACTGGTTTTAGCGTTTCAGTATCATGTTCTCAAAATTCTTATGAGCATGTAATGTTTTTTTTAAAACTTTACAAGTCTATCTGTAACAATTCTTTTAAACCTTCTGCCTAAATTCTATTTATCTTTCTGAAGCTATCTTTCAAAACAGTCCTTCTATTTATCTTTCTGAAGCTATCTTTCAAAACAGTCCATCAATTCACTCTTTCTTTTAAGGTACTTTACATTTTTTACAACTCTCCTGTATTTTCACTCAAACAAATCGGCAGATTCCAAAGCCATTTTGAACTTCTGCAATTTTCAACTTCCTGTTTAAATTCTTATGTATTAGGCTTTTGTCTGAAATTAGTGCTTTCTAAAATAATTCGTTTAAAATACTCCAATTCCTAACAATTGGCTCCAAGTTGCCTAATGTAGACCTTTTATCTAATTCTATGTGTTAAACTGATCTGTCCGCCGTTTAATTTTAATTTTAAGACCAAATCAGTATATGTAAGGCATGCTAGACTAAATGCTATGTGACTTACGGGGTTTTACATGAGCTTTTTGTGTGTTTGTTTGTTCCTCATTACTTGCTACCTATTTTTGTTTTGTCGAAATTAGCATTTTGTCCTTTAAACTCCATACATGCCTCTATCCCTTTCCTTTCCCTTTAGGATTAGAAGTCCTAATACTCCGGGACTGATGGGTTGGGACGGGTAATAGCATACAATAGGCAAACGATACCATTCCGCTCTCCAACACTTTAACGGGGTGGGAAGGGTAGACATGGAGATGATGATTACACAATAACACTATGTGCACAATCAGGTGTCGGTATTGTGAGAATGATCCATGTAATGTATAAACCGAGGACCCCCCTTTCCCTTTATTAGTTTAATAATTTTTTCAGAATTTTTAAAAGTTGTCCAGTCTTCAACTTCCGTTCCCTGTACTACTTTCAAGTTACTTGTACCAATTATTTAACCCCTTTCCTTTACTTGTATCTCTTCTTTAATCACGAAAACCATTTTCTTCCAAATTTCAGCACTTCTAAATCCTTTTCACATTTTTTATTTGTAACCATTTCCAATGTTTGCAATGCTTGTTTGTTTATTTGTTTACTTGCATTTAAATTCACAATTAAGCACCGCCGGGAACCACACTAGTGGATCTTAAGGGGTGCCTAACACCTTCCCCTCGAGATAATCTCAAGCCCTTACCCGAACT
>MU781869.1:75873-93140 GCA_026770625.1 Nicotiana glauca
TAATTATTGATTTAAATAGTCGAGTCTGGTGGGGTTAAGGGCGTAACACTTTGTTTTGCAGAAAATGAGGCACGAAGTCCCCAGATTCGGTATGGTATCCAACATTCACCCAACGTTGCTAAGTTGGTGGGAAGATCTTCATGCCAGCGATCAAGCCCTCGCCCGCAAGTACTTAGGGAATTTGCCCTTACTTCTGGAACTGTCAGAATGCCGACGAAAGTGCAGGCAGACATCTGGCTCGAGCCTATCTGCTGTTAGGACAGCGAGAGTTGATGCAGCTGTACGAGGGAGGCAAGAGTACCGAATCTGGGGAAGGTCCTTCTGGGACCAAGTATTTAGGATCTTTCATGCTTTCTTAATGTAATAAGGCCACTGGCCATTAGTGACATCTTTTATCATTCAGTTGTTTTAAGACTCGTCTTGTTTTATCAATAAAATGAGGCATTTAGCATTATAAGTTCTCCAAATTTAATTTGTCGCTAGGCCTACCTCGGGCACAACGAGGCACCCAAATTAGGAAACGACTTATACTATTGCACAACGTGTTTAAATATCGCAATATTATTTCTCAGAACCCGCACTAACATTTTACCTTTTTGTTTTTCTTTTATTTTTATTCCCCTCCCCAAAGGTTAGTTCGTGCATTCTGGCACCATCAGCATACTCAACAAGATCCAAGGGCCCTCCACCTCCTCCTCCTCCAAGTCCTACCAGAAACAGGAACAAAGGTAAAATAGGAGATGCAAGCGCTAGAAAGGAACTTGAGGAAAGTTCTCAGAATGCTGCAATTACCAAGGAGACTATTGCTTACCTTGAGCAAATGTTGCTGAGATTTCTAGAGGAATTGGACCAAGTTCGGAACCTGGCAAGCCTGTCAATCACTCTTGCCGCTCCAGATGTTAACACCAAGAACCCTGCACCTCCAAAAAATATCCCGCAACCACCAATACAACCTACTTATGCCCAAGCCTGCAATACATGCAATAACACTCCACTGCTCATTCCCGAACCACAAAACACCACAAAAGACCATAACACTCCTATTTTTGTGGACACTATATCCCACTACACTCAGCCAATTACAAGTGCACCCGAATCAGATGACAAGGGATCCCTCATTCAGAATTTGGCCGCTGAACTCAAGAAGTTGACTAATCGGGTCCAAGGTTTCGAAGGTAGTAAATGTGTTGAAGGGTTGAACTATGAAGATCTTTGTGTTTAGCTAGATGTTGAACTCCCGGAGGGGTACAAACCTCCCAAGTTCGAGATGTTCGACGGTACAGGTGATCCTAGGGTCCACTTGAGAATGTATTGTGATAAGTTGGTAGGAGTCGGAAGGGACGAGAAAATCTGCATGAAGCTGTTCATGAGGAGTCTGAAGGGCATTGCTTTATCATGGTATATCAGCCAAGATGCAAAGAAATGGATAAGTTGGGTGAACAAGGCGTCTGACTTTATGGATTGATATAGGTTAAACACTGAGAATGCGCCAGATGTGTTCTATATCCAGAATCTAAAGAAGAAGACCACAGAGACCTTTCGCGAGTATGCTACTCGTTGGAGGTCAGAAGCTGCTAAGGTCAGGCAGGCCTTGGAGGAAGAACAGATGAACAGGTTCTTCATCCGTGCTCAGGATCCTCAGTACTACGAAGGGCTGATACTAATAGAGGGTCAACAGTTCTCCGATATCATCAAGTTGGGAGAAAGGATCGAAGAAGGCATCAAAAATGGTATGGTCACTAACCTCGACGGGTTGCAAGCTATCAACAAGGCTTTACAGTCTGGCGGCTCGTCAAAGAAAAAGGACGTAAATTCTTTAATGGCTGCGCAGAGGAACAGTTCCCCTATGAAGTACCAGACCTATCCCTCAACTCCACTCACATATCAACCTACCATAAATTACCAAACGCCCTCACCTACATACCAAATGCCACCATCTGCCTATCAATCACCTCCACCACCCACATATCAACCTACCTCACCCCGAGATTCCCAACCCGCACCTATACACCAAGCATACAACTCCCAACCCTCTCACTACCCATCACCACCCGCTCGCTAAAAATTTCCTCGGCCCAGACCAAATTTCGACGTAAACCTCCTAGACAATATACCGCCATTGCCGAACCAATCGACCAACTATATGAAAAACTCAAAGCAGCTAGTTACGTTACCCCTATCCTAGCCGTAACTCTATAAAATACCTCTCAACGGATCAACCCAAACAAGACCTACGCATACCATTCCGGGATAAAAGGCCATACCATCGACGAGTGCCGCTCGTTGAAAGACAAGATTCAGAATCTGATTGATAACAAGGTCATTATAGCAAAGGAGCCCGCTCCTAATGTCCGCCATAACCCTCTGCCCGACCATTAGGGTGGGGGCATCCATATGATCGAGATTGAAGATGATTGGGACACCAAGGGGTCAATCGGTTTGATAGTTGAAGGAGATGAGCCCAAGAAGCCAGCAATTACCCTCAATCCCATTGTTGTCCAGATCCAGACCTTTGAGGGCGACGTGGTAAATGTGTCTGTACCACTCGAGTTTGAAGCACCTCCTGCAAAGACGCCAAAATCAATTGAAGTTGAGTTCGGGATTCCCAAGGCACCTGCACCACTTGAAGTCACAGTGTTACCTCCGAGGATGCCAATTTCGGTCTCCATGACAGACGTAACCCCGTTCAAGTCAAATGCCATACCTTGGGATTACACAGCTGATGCTAGAAGGAAAGAAAAAACATATACTGGAGAAGCAATCACCGCACAAGGCATGACCAGGACAGGCAGGGTATACACCCCAGAAAATTTGGCTGAGTCCAGCAAGCAAGCCACTGGACGAACTGTCGAAACTGGACCCGATGACCTTCGAAGGAAGGTACAGGCCAAAGGATACTCAGTCGTCGAGCAACTGAACAAAACACCAGCACAAATTTCTTTTCTGGCTCTCCTGCAAAGCTCTGAGGCACATAAAAATGCCTTAATGAAAATATTGAGTGAAGCTTATGTTCCCAGCAACATAACAGGAGGCGAAATGGCAAATATGGTAGGGCAGGTGTTGGAAAGCCACAAGATCACCTTCCACGAGGATGAGTTACCACCAGAAGGGCTTAGTCACAACAAGGCATTTCACATCACTGCGCAATGCGAGGATTATTTTATCACTAGGATCTTAGTCGACGAGGGATCCACCCTTAACATCTGTCCGTTAATAACTCTCAGGACATTGGGAAAAGGATTGCATGAGATCAAGGACGAAGCTATCAGTGTCAAAGCTTTTGACGGATCTCAAAGATCCACCATCGGAGAAATTAGCCAGTGCCTTCAAATGGGACCCACCTGGTTCGATGTTGACTTCCAAGTCATAGACGTGCCAGCATCCTACAATTTGTTGCTAGGACGACCATGGATCCACGCCGCTGGGGCTGTGGCGTCAACCTTACATTAGGCTGTGAAATTTGAATGGAATCATCAGGAGGTGATCATTCACGGCAACGGTATCAACCCTATATAAAGTTGCCAAACCATCCCGATGATCGGAGGTAGAAGGAGAATAGGTGGAGAAACATACCACCACATTGAGCGGGTCAACGCCATAGACAAGGACAAGTGGTGGGATAGCAAAATTGAGAGCATTCTGAATTGGAGCGGATACCAGCCCGAAAAGGGACTTGGCAAAAATCTCCAGGGCATCACCAAGCCTATCAAGTTGAAGAAGCATGGAACCACCTTCGGCCTGGGATACAAGTACACCTGGGAGGAGTTCAATCACTGGCCACCATCGTGGCGCGGTCCCTACTATCCGTTGGAACATCCCATACCCCAGCTAGAGCAGACTTTTCAGCCGGCCGACGTTATATGTGGATCAGAAGAAGACGAGGCACTAGCAGCAATGAAGAACCTATTTCTGGAAGATGCTATGGATTGTTGTGTTATCTTCGAGGAGGAGGGGGAAGAAGGCCCTTCCAGTCAAGCCGTAAACTGAGGAGAACACTTCACCAATTTGTCAGTCAGGACCACCAGTGCCCGGAAAGCATCGGGGTAGCGAGGCTAAACGACGCACTATGCATCTTATTTTTACTTTTTAGTTGATTTTGCTTTCCCGCATTGTCTTTACTTTTAAAAAGAGCTCTGATGTTTCAAACAGTTATGAATTTAATCGAAAGCATTTTCCAAGTTTATCTTTATTTCTCGCTCTTATTACTTTTCTCTACCATTTACTTTATTTTACACAGGATTACTATTACATATCTTGATGATGAACAAACGACTGTGACTTGCAACAAGGCAATGCAACAAACGAACATAGATTCAGAAGAGGATGAAATACCAGAAGAGGTTGTCAAAGAGGTCGAGAATTTTGAGAATAGGCCTATGTCCAACTTGGACAAAACTGAGGTTCTTAATTTGGGAGACGCAGAGAATGTCAAGGAAGCACATATCAGCGTACATTTGTCACCGCCAGAAAAGAAAGAGTACACAGAATTCTTAAAAGAGTATGAGGACATCTTTGCATGGTCCTACGACAACATGGCAGGTCTCAGCAAATCCATTGTGGCTCACAAGTTGCCGACAGATCCGGCATGCCCGCCGATAAAACAGAAGCTCAAAAAATTCAAGCCAGACATGAGTTTGAAAATCAAAAAAGAGGTTACCAAGCAAGTCAAAGATAGGGTTCTTGGAGTAGTAGAATATCCGACATGGTTAGCCAACATCGTGCCGGTACCAAAGAAAGACGGGAAAGTTAGAGTCTGTGTCGACTACTAGGATCTCAACCGGGCCAGTCCCAAGGACGATTTCCCTTTGCCAAATATACACATACTGATTGACAACTGCACCAAACATGAGCTGCAGTTTTTCGTTGATTGTTTTGCTGGATAGCACCAGATATGGATGGATGAAGAAGATGCAGAGAAAATGGCATTCATCACGCCATGGGGAATGTACTGTTACAGAATGATGTCGTTCGGTTTAAAAAATGCCGGTGCCACCTACATGAGGGCCATGACCACTATCTTTCATGACATGATACATAAAGAAATCGAGGTGTATGTGGATGACGTCATCATCAAGTCCAGGAAAGCTACAGATCACATGGAAGATTTGAGATAATTTTTCAACAGATTAAGGAGATACAACTTGAAATTGAATCCAGCCAAGTGTGCATTCGGGGTTCCTGCCGGAATGTTATTGGATTTCATTATGAGTCGCCGGGGAATAGAATTGGATCCGCCAAAGGTCAAAGCCATTCAAGAGTTGCCACCACCAAAGAACAAGAATGATGTAATGTGTTTTCTGGGAAGACTCAACTATATCAGTCGGTTCATAGCCCAGTCCACTGTCATTTGTGAACCCATCTTCAAGATGCTAAAGAAAGATGCCGCTACTAAATGGACTGATGATTGTCAAAAGGCTTTTGATAGGATCAAGGAATACTTGTCAACGCCGCCAGTCTTGGTTCCACCCGAGCCAGGGAGACCTCTATTGCTTTATCTTGCAGTATTGGATGGTGCATTTGGTTGTGTTCTGGGACAACATGATGAGACGGGAAGAAAGGAGCAAGCCATCTATTACGTTAGCAAGAAGTTCACCCCATACGAGGCTCGGTATTACTTATTAGAGCGCACTTGTTGTGCTCTAACCTGGGTAGCTCAGAAATTGAGGCACTATTTCTGTGCTTACACCACTTATCTCATATCCATGATGGACCCATTGAAATATATCTTTCAGAAGCCCATGCCTACCGGCAAGCTCTCCAAATGGCAAATCCTATTGAGTGAGTTTGACATTGTTTATGTTACCCAAAAGGCAGTCAAAGGACAAGCTTTGGAAGATCACCTCGCTGAGAATCCTGTAGGAGGAGAATACGAACCTCTAAAGACATATTTTCCGGATGAAGAGGCAGCTTTCATAGGAGAAGACATTGCAGAATCCTATAATAGTTGGAGAATGTTCTTCGACGGAGCCGCAAATTTCAAAGGCGTTGGTATAGGAGCGGTCCTGGTATCAGAAACCGGTCAGCATTACCCAGTATCTGCCAAGCTCAAATTCCCATGCACCAACAACATGGCCGAATATGAAGCCTGCATCTTAGGGCTCAAACTGGCGATTGACATGAACATTCAGGAACTACTAGTGATCGGAGACTCGGGCCTACTCATACATCAAGTTCGAGAGGAATGGGCAACCAAGAATTCCAAGATACTCCCTTATCTACATCATATTACAGGAGTTGAGGAAGAGATTCAGAAAGACGGAATTCCAGCACGTTCCCAGAATACAGAATGAGTTCGCTGATGCTCTAGCCACTTTATCGTCTATGATCCAGCATCCAGATACAAACTTCATTGATCTCATCCCGGTCAATATTCACGACTAACCAGCTTATTGTGCTCACGTTGAGGAAGAAGCTGATGGGAAACCTTGGTTCCATGATATTAGAGAATACTTGACAACAGGAGAATAGCCAGAACTTCCCAATGCTACTCAGAAACACACGCTTCGGAGGTTATCCAACAACTTCTTTTACAGCGGAGGAATCCTGTATAGGAGGACACCCGATCTAGGATTATTAAGATGCGTCGAGGCGAGAGAGGCAACCAAACTATTGGAGGAAGTGCACACAGAGACCTGCGGACCGCATATGAATGGTTTCGTTTTGGCAAAGAAGATACTCCGAGCAGGGTATTTTTGGATGACTATGGAAACAGACTGCATCCAGTATGTCCGAGATGCCACCGTTGTCAGATACATGCAGACATGATAAAAGTACCTCCAAATGCGCTTACTGTAACAAGCTCACCATGGCCGTTCGCCGCCTGGGGAATGGATGTTATTGGACTAATCGAAACAGCCGCATCAAATGGGCACAGGTTCATCCTAGTGGCAATTGATTACTTTACCAAAAGGGTTGAAGCAGCATCATACAAAGCAGTAACCAAGAAATTTGTAACAGATTTCGTCCGCGATCGTATGGTTTGTCGATTCCGAATTCCGGAATCAATCATCACTGACAATGATTCCAATCTCAACAGCGACCTGATGAAGGCAATGTGTGATACTTTCAGAATCAAATATAAGAATTCTACAGCTTACAGATCGCAGATGAATGGGGTTGTGGAAGCAGCCAATAAGAACATCAAGAAGATACTAAGGAAGATGATTGAAAGGCACAAGCAATGGCATGAGAAGTTGTCGTTCGCCTTATTGGGATATCGTACCACAGTCCGCACATCAACCGGGGCAACCCCTTACATGTTGGTTTATGATACAGAGGCAGTCATCCCCGCCGAGGTAGAAATTCCCTCCGTAAGGGTCATACAAGAAGCAGAGTTAGATGATGCAGAATGGGTCAAAAGTCGCTACGAGCAATTAGCCCTTATAGACGGAAAGAGAGTGAATGTAGTTTGCCACGGTCAATAATATCAGAACAGAATGTCCAGAGCTTTCAACAAGAGAGTTAAGCCAAGGAAGTTCACGCCAGGACAACTGGTATTGAAGAAAATATTTCCGCATCAAGATGAAGCCAAAAGGAAATTCTCTCCCAATTGGCAGGGTCCGTACATGGTTCACCGGGTTCTAACTGGAGGAGCCCTTATTCTCGCAGAAATGAACGGAGAAGTCTGGCCGAAGCCAATCAACTCAGACGGCGTGAAACGATACTACATTTGATTATATGCTTTTCTTTCATGATGTAATTTGAACTACGCCTGACCTGATTCCCGTTTAAGAGGGGATACGTAGGAAGCCCTATGGGTTCGGTCATATTTTTAATAAAAATTCCATTTTTCCCCGATATTGGAACTGGGGCAGAATTTTGAGGAGGACCCTCAAAATTCCGAAGTCAATTTATCAGTCTCTTCATCAGCGCCGACCTAGTAAACTGGGGAAGAATTTTGAGGAGGACCCTCAAAATTCCCAATCAGGTACCGATGTTGTGTGAATGATCCATGTAATGTATGAACCTAGGACCCCCTCCCTCTTCCTCAAAATTCCGAAACAAGCGAGGTTGCCGTGTCTTTGAACCATGTTGCAGTTGTTGGTTCATCCAAAATAAAACCGTTTTTCAAATTTATACTTGCATTATACTGAATCGTGCATAAATATCATTCGCATCGCTGTCGTTTAGCAACGTTACCCCAATGATGCGTAACGTCAAGGTCCAGGGGATACGAACTAACCTTCCCCCTCTACGGAACATACAATTTTTCTTTGAATGCAGGCACTCCAGGTCGCAAATTATTGAATTTATTCACACACTCGTGCTCTTCAAAAGTAAGGAACAATCATGCATTCGCAAAGTTACTATCTATACCTAACATCCCCAGCATCCACGATATCACAATCAGCCATCAGCTAAGAAAATTTCATTACTATTCACTCTTTGCATCATGTGCATTTTTCATAAGGCTATTCTTCTGCCTTTCGAGACTAAGCTCTGTCTCCATCTGCATTTTTTGCACAAGGCTATTTTCTGCCTTCCTAGGTTAAGCTCTACCTCCATCCTGTATAAGGCTACATGTCTGCCTTTCGAGACTAAGCTCTGTCTCCATCTGCATTTTTGTATAAGGTTATCTTCTGCCTTTCGAGGTTAAGAACTACCTCCATATTGCATAAGGCTATTTTTCTGACTTCCGAGGTTAAGCTCTACCTCCATCTTACATAAGGCTATTTTTCTGCCTTTCGAGGTTAAGAACTACCTCCATCTTGCATAAGGCTATTTTTCTGACTTCCGAGGTTAAGCTCTACCTCCATCTTACATAAGGCTATTTTTCTGCCTTCCGAGGTTAAGCTCTACCTCCATCCTGCATAAGGCTACTTATCTGCCTTTCGAGACTAATCTCTGTCTCCATCTGCATTTTTGCATAAGGCTATTTTCTACCTTCCGAGGTTAAGCTCTACCTCCATCCTGCATAAGGCTACTTATCCGCCTTCCGAGGTTAAGCTCTCCAACCTGCATAAGGCTACCTATCTGCCTTTCGAGACTAAGTTCCGTCTCCATCTGCATTGCATAAGGCTACCTATCTGCCTTCCAAGACTAAGCATTGTCTCCATCCTGCATGGCTAAAATATCGCCGCTTTATTTTTCTAGCGGCTGAAATATCGCCACCTACATTTTAAATTCTCGCTTTGGCTAAAAGATCGCCACCCATTGCATTCATTTGGCTGAAAGATTGCCACCTTCTCATGGGCTGAAAGATCGGCAACTTATTCAAAGGCGTCATAGTTCGGAGGCACCATCCGCATAGCTCGAGAACACCATTTCATGGCCTGCGAATCTTTGCTTTTATGCTCTTCATGGCCCAGGACATCATAGTCCGAGGACGTCATCCTAACCGTCCAAAGACAACATTCATAGTCCAACGGGAATTTGCATCATGTTTAAATTATGCACAATATACACTGCATCGCTCATTCACATGTACACCAGCTAGCAAACGACCTTCTCAGCAGGAGCGAACCCGCTCCGGTTCTCCGCAACCTGTTCGACTTCACAACCTTTCTCAAACCAGACCATCACGTCCATTTTTTTCTCTAATCCCCATCATTGTTTCCTGAACTACATATGGCCTGATTCCTGTAAAACCAGGGATATGTAGGTAGCTCAAAAACCAGAGCACGGCCAAAATTCTTTTACAATCGCCGATTCCGATCAAAATTGGCCATCTTATCTTTACCCGACAACTCTTTCATCCTCCTCCGGTAAAGAGGGGCAACTGTTGATACCCAATTTTTCTCTATATATTTTTATACTCAAAATACTTTCAAAATGGCATATATATGCATACACAAGCATCCCCAACGGTTGTGGTATTTTCCCTAATTTTTAAAGATTTTTAGAATCAATTTATTATCTATTTTAACATTATAAAACCCCAATAATTATTCCCAAATTGTCATTTTTGAAAACCATTTATTTTCCACCATTATATTTGCACCAAATATAAATAAGGTGATTTTTCCATATTTTTATAAATTTATTTGATATTTCAAACTAAATTATTCAAAATTACAATTATAGCCTATGTTATAATTAACCGCATTTTATAATTATAAAATTGTTCCAGATATTTTTAAAATAATGTTTATATATTATCAATTAGTGCTGTGCTTTCAATTTGTTTTAAAATTATTTGTAACTACTTTAATTAATTAAAAAAAAAAGAGGAAAATGGCTATTTAAAAGCTGGCCCTTTTCCATTTGATTTTTAGCCATATTTGCACCCCAATTCTAACCCCAATCCAGCCCCAATTAAACGACTCAATTTCGATTTTACCTAATTCAATCCAACCCGCCCGGTTCCACCATTCAATCCTGGCTGTTGATTGTTTTAATCAACGGCCCACACTTCTTCTTACCTTTTTTTAATCCCCAATTACCCCCTAACCCTAATCACTTCTCCAAACCAGCCTCCCCTAAATCCCATTTCCTCTCAAACGCTCTCTAAACCCTAGCCGCCTACCTCCGTCTCCGATCAAAAATCCACCGGCGTCCATGGCTTCTCAGGCCATGGATAGCCTATATTCTCTCCCCTTTCACCCCAAGCCATGATCATTCGAGCTTTCAAGGCTCAGCCTTCAACAGACATGTTCAGGTCCTCCGCCGACCTGAGCTCCTTTGGCTTCTCCGGCTCCGTTCTGGTGTGTTCATGCTCTGAAGGCTTTAGCCATGGCCCAGATTCGTTCAGAGACCAAACTATTCCGGGCCTTCTCGTCTCTATGATTTCTGAGAAACCCTAAAAAGCTTGATTCGTGGTTTTTCTTTCCTTATTTTCCTAGATCTGTAGCAGATCTATGCTCTATTCGGTGTTTTAACGATTTTCCCTAATTTTTCATTTTAAAATTAGTTTGTTCAAATTAGGGTTTTCAAAATCCTAAAACGATTCTTCCTTTTCTTCTTTCTTTATGTGAATTTGTGTGTTCATGTCATGTTTGAAGGGTTTACGTTTGTTTTTTGTGATTTGACGTTAATATGCACACTCCTCTGCCTTTGTTCTATCACTGTTTCTACTGATTTTTCAATAAGCATGTTTATACGCCTATCTTGCCTGTCCATTGTTTTACTATTCCTCCCACTGAAAGTGTTTACTTTTACTGAATCTATTTGGGTTATCGAATTTGCTTCTTTCACTGTTTCCTAAACTCCTAGGGCATCTCTTCTCTGAACTGGTTTGAGTTTTAGTCTTCCTAAAAGCTATTCTTTACAAGCTTTCACTCTACTGTTTTTGATTGCTACATGTGTCTGTGATTCTTGCGAGCTTTTGGTTTTGAATTCTACCCTGGAAAACCTAGGCTCTCAAACTCATGGTGAGTTCATAGACTGAATTGGAACTTGCTTTTCTTTTGCTAATGATTCAAAAACTGTTTATGTCGATCTCTTCTTCCTTGCTTGTATACGAGGGTTTTTCTTCTGAATTGATTCTATTAGCTTGTGATTGATTTCAATGCCCTTTTACTAAGGCTCGATTGGTTTGCTACTGATTTTTACAACTCAGCCCTTTCCGTATTTTCCTGACTAAGTTCATTCAAGGTTTTTTGAATTTCCGACTGTTTGATGATTTTATTTCCTTGTTTCTTTCAAAAATGTGTACTATAGTTTCCTACCTTAAGTAGAATTTGTGTGCACCTGCCCTTTATTTTAGTACTCTAAAAGGTTTTTCCCTTCCTTAATTACCACTCCCGTTTGAAATCAAATCCCTTAAACTAAGGGAGATCTTTATGTGACTGGCTGAAGTGTTATTTCCTTGCCTTTGTTTACTTGTTTTTGCACTATAAAAGGAAGCAGCCTTTCAACACTGAACAACAGTTCTTCCTGCACATTCTGCATAACACTGGATACACAAAACACCTCTATCCTTGAAATCTGTTACTACTTGCTCTACTATTTTCTCTACTACTACTCTATACTACTACTTTCTCTACTACTACTGAGCACTCTGCTCCTTTCTCTCCTACTGTCTGAATATTATGGAGTTCCTCTAAACCCCCAAGTGCTTCTTGAAGTTTTGAGTTTGCTCATGTTAACTTTCTGGCTGTCTACTTGCTGTTGTTTCTCTGTTGTACTAGAATTGCAACTGGTATGTTTCTCCTATTTAAATAACACCCTCCTACTATGTGTTTACTTCTCCTCTTCTACACACCTTTCCGTATGTGTTTATTTATGCTTCCATGCACTATGTAACTATATTCAAGTCTGTTCTGCTCTTTCTTTATGCATGCTTCATCTTTAGTCCTGCTATGCTTTCTTGTCCTTCCTTAATGTTTTCTGTATATGCTTTTCCATGCGAACCCCTTCCCTCTATTCCCCTTTGTATGTGAGTATTGTTCTGAATCATGGTAGCACCCTATTGTTACCCATGGTTCAGGACTAGGTTCTCTTGAACCTCTATTCAAACCAATCCACATTCCCTCTTCCCCTTTATGTGCTGAGCCTTGACTTGAGCCTGATGGTGTCCCAATCACCATCCAGGCCGAAGTCTGACTTCTAAAGTCTGCTCTTTATTTGTTTGGACCAAGTAAGGGTCAGGGGTGTGCTAGTCTATGCCATGGCTGGGTATGACCACCCCCTTCTATGGTTCCCTCTCACTTTGCACATACTCCTAGTTTCTAAGTTCTGCCCCCCTTTGGCAAGCCATGCTTTGGGACCCTTGAACTCCCTCTAAACTTGGATGCCTGAGGGCTGGTAATTCCACACTGCACTATTCTGTTACATCATTCACTCTTTAGGGTGAAAGCATTGCCTGGGGTCCTGGAGGCTCCTTGGAACTCTGAAACACACTGAATAAGAGAAGGCCTTGGAATGCGGAACCCGGAGTTGGTAAAACACATGTATTGGATATCAAGATTGCATTTGGCAGTTTGGATCTAGCTGTGGGATGTGATGTATTTTATTTTTACTTTTGGCTCTGTAATAATAACTTTGTAATAAAAACTTGGGGAATATTGTAGTAAAGGGTATGGGAGGGCTTTTTTTTTTTGCATGTTAAAGGGTAGATAGCATGCCTATAGGATCAATATTGTTGTTTAATTATTTAGACACCATGCTTATAGGATTCATGCTGCAATTCAATCATTTAGATATCATGCCTATAGGGTTTCTAATGTTTGAACTCAACCACCTAGATATCATGCCTATAGATTTAATGCATAACACACAAGCTGGCCATATAGAAATTTTGCCTATAAGGTGTAATATTCAGTCATATTTCAATTCATTAGAAATCCTGCCTATAGGACTTAATATTCATGCAAATCAGTTGCATATAGAAACCATGTCTATAGGGAATGCATACGCGTAGGCAAAACTGTAGGATAACCAGGCCTGCCACCTATTTACCAACTCCGTAATAAGTTCTAAAATCCAGAATAAGTCTGTATCGCCTAATCTGTTTAAGTATTAATAAATGGCTAACCGGTTTTAGCATTTCAGTATCACATTCTCAAAATTCTTATGAGCATGTGTTTTTTTTTTAAACTTTACAAGTCTGTCTGTAACAATTCTTTTAAACCTTCTGCCTAAATTCTATTTATCTTTCTGAAGCTATCTTTCAAAACAGTTCTTTAATTCACTCTTTCTTTTAAGGTACTTTACATTTTTTACAACTCTCATGTATTTTCACTCAAACAAATCGGCAGATTCCAAAGTCATTTTGAACTTCTGCAATTTTCAACTTCCTGTTTAAATTCTTATGCATTAGGCTTTTGTCTGACATCAGTGCTTTCTAAATAATTTGTTTAAAATACTCCAATTCCTAACAATTGGCTCCAAGTTGCCTAATGTAGACCTTTTATCTAATTCTATGTGTTAAACTGATCTGTCCGCCATTTAATTTTAATTTTAAGACCAAATCAGTATATGTAAGGCATGCTAGACTAAATGCTATGTGACTTATGGGGTTTTACATGAGCTTTTTGTGTGTTTGTTTGTTCCTCATTACTTGCTACCTGTTTTTGTTTTGTCGAAATTAGCATTTTGTCCTTTAAACTCCATACATACCTCTATCCCTTTCCTTTCCCTTTAGGATTAGAAGTCCTAATACCCCGGGACTGATAGGTTGGGACGGGTAATAACATGCAATAGGCAAATGATACCATTCTGCGCTCCAATACCTTAACGGGTTGGGAAGGGTAGACATGGATATGATGACTACACAATAACACTATGTGCACAATCAGGTGCCGGTATTTTGAGAATGATTCATGTAATGTATAAACCTAGGACCCCCCTTTCCCCTTTATTAGTTTTATAATTTTTTTAGAATTTTTAAAGGTTGTCCAGTCTTCAACTTCCGTCTTGTACTTCTTTCAAGTTACTTGTACCAATTTTTTAACCCCTTTCCTTTACTTGTATCTCTTCTTTAATCACAAAAACAATTTCCTTCCAAATTTCAGCCCTTCTAAATCCTTTTCACATTTTTTATTTGTAACCATTTTCAATGTTTGCAATGCTTGTTTGTTTATTTTTTTACTTGCATTTAAAGTGACAATTAGGCACGGCCGGGAACCACACTAGTGGATCTTGAGGGGTGCCTAACACCTTCCCCTCGAGATAATCTCAAGCCCTTACCTGAACTCTGGTTTTCTTTCAAAATATTCTTCTCTTCTTTTAAAGTGTCCTAATGCACTATAATCATTAGGTGGCGACTCTCCATAAGCCATAACCCAAATTCCCCGAAAGGGGATAAAAGAGTCATTCCACCCATAATGTCAAAACCCGCTTTTTCGCCCTTAGAAAAATGGGGGGCGTCGACACCCCATACATGGCAACTAGCCCATAATATAATGATATTAATTAAGTCTCAATCAAAAGTACAGTAGAGTCATCAAACGGGATGGACCGAGTCCGCATACCTAGTAGTAATGGAACCCACGTCATCATGCAGCGTGCGTCTCATCTCAACATAGCACCACGTTGTGCAAATACGGGATTTCAAACCCTCAAAACATCATTTATAACCATTACTCACCTCAAACCGGCCGAAATCCTAGATCGCTTTGTCCTTGCCTCGCAAATCAACCTCCTCGTGCGTAGAATCTGGTCAAAACTACAAGGAATAAATTAAAATAGGCTAAGGGAACATAACCCAATGGAAAAGACTCGAAAATTATCAAAAATCACGAAGTTGGCAAAACCCAAGCCCAGGGCTGACACGACCCAATCTCCATACCCGGTCGTGATGGCGCCTCTCGTGAAGACAAGGCAAGCCAACTAACCCAATTCATTCTTTTAACACTTACTAAACATAAATATATGGAAAATGCAACTTAAAGAACATTAATTATCAACATTTTAGCCTAACTTAGCCCGACCGGGGTGTCACAAGTCACGAGCATCTAGGAGGGTCTTTATTACAATTTCAAAGTCTATAATACATAGATTAAAATCTGGAAATCAAGAAGAAGAAGAAACTCGGCACTGCGAATGCCGGCGGTCACCTTGCTTAGATCCAGTGAGTTTGATGTTGGGCCAGTCTGGAGGACTTGAGGTCGGATCTTGCCTATGGCTGGAGCACTGAGGTGCTGATCGTGTGAGCAAGTGTTTTGAACTTATATGTTCGGTATTGACGATATTAGCCGAAATGGCGGTTTGGTATTCATGTGATGAGTATGTTAGTATTGTGAGATATTATTATATGACGTGGTAGTGACGAAGAAGTCTGCGGGATAATAGATGAACTGTTAAGTGGTTTGTTTCCTATTGTGATCTTTTGTGTAGCCCCGAGTATGGGCGCGTGAAGAATATTTTCGTGTCTCCTAGTTGGGAAGTGAAGTACATTACATGTGGCAGTATAAGTTCAGACTCAAGAAGACTAAAATGGTTGTGTTATGTGTATGATGGTGGAAGGTGTGCTGAAATATTAAATTAAGGCAAAGCAGGTGGTATATCTCTTGCGGAGTGTTCTAAGGGGTATGATTCTTATGTATATTGTTAGAAGATCTCATGTGTAATTGAAAGGTACGTGTTGTCATTTGATAAATTTNCGATCCAAGTTGGGGAGGTTGTTGTTGATTAGCTGATTGCACGATTATGTGCTATGTTGGTTCCTTTTTGAGGTATGCTGGCGGATCAGTCCTGGTTGCAGAAAATGAGCCGAGGATGGCATGAGTGAAGCAAAATTTTGATAAAGGTTATATGGTGCTTTGTAGAGGTGAGGAAATATTAGGATGTCTTGAGCTGTTGTTGATGAAAAAATGCTCAGTGTATAGAGAAGGAAGATGTTCGTTTGTATTGGAATGAGGTCATATCCTTCGGTGTCAGAGTTCTAATAAGGCACGAGTGGTTGTGTTCGTTAAGTCAGGTAAATTGCAGTTTGAATAAGAGTGAATGACTCTCGTGAATGGTTTTAATGTGTTCAAGATTGTACATGTATCAATCAGGTGTCTCAAGGTTGTGTATGTGGTCAGAGACTGTTTATTCAACGGGGAATGTCGAGGCTTGTGGTATTTTTATGTTAATTATGGGATCCTATGCATCGGCATCTGGAAAGTAATAGCAGCGAATTCAGGTTCGCAGGAAGTTATTCAAGTAAAGTATTCAGGAACGTGGTATTTCTGGGAAGCATTGAGAGAGTATTCGGTGGCCTATGAGTCTTAGACAGTGTGGTCTTATGTTCGAATCTCCTGTGGTAGGCCTGGATTGAGGCATTGTGATACTACAGCGAGGGTGAAATATCAAGTTGAGGATGAATCGGAAAGGAAAATTGATGGATGGAATTGGGAGAGAGTTCTTGTTAGGTTTTACCGTGGTTTGAAGATGAGTATATTTCCTATGGGTATGCGAAACATGGAGTGTGTAATGATTTTTCTTCTAAATGGGATCAATGGAAGTTCTTGACTAGTTGAGTGCGTCGATGTCTGTGACGCGGAAGGGAGATAAAAGTTCTCATGTTATCCTAATGTGGTATGGGATATGCGTTAGGTTGTGGAGGATTGGGATTTTTTTGTGTAAGGCTCGATTTAGTTCGGAATGGAAAATCATTAAATTCTTAAGTGGCATGGGCAGCTGCAGTTGATTCAAGAATCGATCTTCAGAGGATTTGGGTGAATGATCCTCATATGATAAGGAAACAATGTTGCTAATCATAGTGATTGACAAGGGTATATGTTTCAGAAAAAGGGCAATGTGATTAAGTTGATGTCACTTTGGTAGTATTGCAGCATTTTCTTGATAGGTCGACTATTGATATCGGAGTGTGTTTGATGGCACAGGAGAATTTTAGAATATCTTCAAAGAATGACTGGGAGTTCTCATGTTCAGGCTATGTA
>MU781869.1:100502-131974 GCA_026770625.1 Nicotiana glauca
GTTATGATTTTTGGACTGTGGGCACGTATAGTGCGGTACTATTGAGATTCATTGTGTTTGAGTTTTGTAGCTTACAACGCTATAAGTAGATATCATTATGCACTCAACATGCTTACAACCGATGCTTGGTATTTTGTTATAATGAGCAAATTTGGCTCGATGTGCATCTCCCCATGTGAGATATTTGTGTGGATCGGGTGGCACACCACCACGGGTATGTTATCAGGATCGGGTTGCACGCCGCAACAGTGTGATGTTGAGAATAGTTTTCCATATGTTATTTGGTATGTCTTGCTTCCTGGTTTCTAAAGAAAGTCCGTATTGGGTGTTGCTCGGCGAATGGCGCATCGGTTTTGTCCTTTCAGGATTGAACGGTGTATATTACTTACTTCACCGTGGGTGTGATGGATTGCTTTGTTTCAGACATCAATCTGTGCGTGGCTGTCTATTTTGAGCATAGCAACTTGAGGTGCTTTATGTGTAGTAGTGTTTGGATAAGATCACGCATTATAGCGAGGCTACGTGGAGGTTAGACCCTTCGGGTTAGATTCAGGCATCCTATTTCTATGATGTGGGACGGGATCCCAGCCTTGTGTTGTGATGGTACCGAGGAATTTGAGTTACAGCTCTTTTGTTTGAGCCATTTGTCATGATTTGAGTATGTTCAGACCGCCCACCATTGATGCGTGGATTATGCAAGTTATGGCTTAGGTCGGTGATGAGATGTCGTATCACCAGAGTGGTGCGTTTAATTCGAGGTGATCATTCGAGTCATTAGTAAATGCGAACTGATGTGATTTCGGCTGGTTAGAGGATTTATATCGAGGTTTGGCTCGGAAATCTGCTGTGGTATTAGTCAAAAAGGAAGTGGTTTCATGAGTGGTTGAACTGAGAAATGGTTACGGTTTGCTGTGTGTTTCATTATCATTGATAGGATATGAAGCGTTGGAATGGGGCATTAGCTAATAAGAGGTTTCTACCGGTATATGGTTATTGTGGACAGCTGCTGTGAATAGAAGTTACCGTTGCAGGTGCTGGATTATGTGGTATATCATGTGATTTCATTGAGGTTGCAAGTATGGGTTATTATAGCCGGTTCGGGACTATTCAAAGTATATGTGCGAGGTTTGGTCGTGTTGATGGTTTCAGACGTGGAAAAGTAGATCTGTGAATTATGGGCTAGATAGGATTGGGTAATTTCAGCCATGTTGTGTTGTCTGACCTATAAGAGATAGGGTGACGTGGGATCACCCCAGGTATATGCCTGGTAAGGCTGTTCAGTTCTTGATTGGCTTCTAGGACAACTCCGGGCACGCTCGAGGACGAGCGTTTGTTTAAGTTGGGGAGGATGTTACGACCCATCCCGTTGTCATATGAGTTACCACTCCGTTTCACCCATATTATGTTGTTCTATGTTTCAATATCAGTATTTGAGTTGATCGGATAGAATTGAAATGGTTTTGGTTGGAAATGAGGCACATAGTCTCTTAGAAGGAAGCTTGTTTTGGAAAAGTCAACCGGAAGTTGACTGTATAGTTAGAGGGCTCGGATGAATTCCGGTGATTTGGTTCGCTTCGGGGGATGATTTGTGACTTAGGAGTGCGATCAGAATTGAATTTGGAGGTACGGTGTAAAATTAGGCTTGAATTGGCGAAGTTTGAATTTTGGCGGAATCCGGTTGATAGGTGAGATTTTGATCCGAGGGTCGGAATGGAATTCCGAGAGTTGCAGTAGCTTCGTTAGGTGATTTTGGATATGTATGTAAATTTTTAGGTCATTCGGACGTCGTTTGGTCGGGTTTTTGATCGAATGTGCAATTCGGAAGTTTTTAAGAAACTTAGACTTTGATTTGACGAAAATTGAGGATTTTAATGTTAACGATGGCGTTTTGATGATTCGAGCAAGTTTGAATAAGGGAATAGATCGTTTTTGTGCTTTAGGTTGAGGTCCCGGGGGCCTCAGGGTGAATTCGGGTGGTTGAACGAGAGAATTTGAAGTTGGAAGTTTTGCTGGTTTTGGTTACAGCAGGTATTTCCGCATCTGCGGAAGGGAGACCGCAGATGCGGCTTCGCGGAAGCGGAAGAAGCTTTGCAGGTGCGAAATGGTGAGAGTTCAGCAGTTTCCGCGTAAGCGGAAGTATTGACTACAGGAGCGGTATCGCAGGTGCGAGTTTTGGATCACAGAAGCGGTCATGGCCCTTAAGCGAAAGTCCACAGAAGCGGAAAGAGACCGTAGGAGCGGTAACCGCAGAAGCGGTCCTGGCCAAAATGAAGGAAACTGCAAAAGCGGAAGAATACCGCAGAAGCCGAAGTCGCATAAGCGACATTTGTATCGCAGAAGCGGAAATAGGCCTGGGCAGAAAAGGTTTTAAAGTGTCATTTTGTTCCGCGTGTTAAGCTATTTTCCTCCATATTTGAACGTCCTTGGGAGCTTTTTGACGGGAATTTTAGAGGGATTTAAGAGGAATCGACGTGAGGTAAGAATCTTGGCCTTAAAACATGATTATATTGTCAAATTGGTCTAGAAATTCATGGAAATTGAGCCTAAAATTATGAATTAGGGCTTGAGTTTTTGACAATTTCAAATTGGAATTTGATAGGCCATTTGAGCTCGAATTTGGGAGTTCTTGGTATGTATGGACTCGTGGTGAGACGATGAATCCGGTAATGTAAGTTTTGTAATTTTTCGAGAAGTGGGCCCGGGGCTCGGGTGTAAGGCCTCGTGAAATCCCTACTCAAAAACCCGGATCCCGTGATGTCAAGTTAGGATCGTGTGTTAGAACGGCGCAGACCTTTTTGGATTGAATAATGCATTAAAGAGTCAAGAATAAGTTTCCAGAATAAATGCAAGAAACGCGGTCGAAATGCAGTTGCATAATCGAAATGCGAACCACATATCTGCCGCAGAGTGAGGCAGAATGTTGGTTAAAATTGAAGTCAGTTATGCGATCGAAATGTGGTCGCATAATCAAAAATGCGGACGGCATAGTCGTCGCATATTTTCCTTTGAATTTGCGAAGGTCAGTTCTGCGGTGCACTTCGCGACCGCAGAACATGAATGCAGACCGCATTCTTACCGCAGACCGAGTCAGAATGTTTAGTTTTTTGGGAGCATTCTGCGGTCTATTATGCGGACCACATGTTCATTCTGCGGTCGCAGATGCGACCACATAGTTGACTCGGGGCTCCAATTTTCTAATTTTTAACCCGACTTCCATATCGATATAACCGGTGTTCTAGCTCATGTTGAACATTTATCTGAGCAATTCTTGAGAGAGGAAGAGGTTTCTTAGAGAGGGAAAGTCTCCCATCAAATTATTTCATAAGATTGGACTAAATCATTGAAGAAAGTCAAGTGAAGGCTCCTGAATCGTTATCCCAAGAGGTAAGGCTCCATCACCTCAGCTCATATTTGCATACTTAACCATCTGGGGTCATTAGGGAAGTAATTCATGGGTGTCAGAATGAATCTCTTGCATGCATACCACCATAGAGTATCGGAAAGTAGTAAAAATTAGAAAAGAGGCAATTGGTGGTCTAAAATGATAGAAATTCCTCACAAAAAGGGGCTAAGATCACAATGCACCTCTAGTGTCTGATGATATGCTCGAACCAAGCTAGAACTTCAGTTTCATCTCTAATTCTCAATTTTAATCTGAAATTTCTTGCTCAATAAATTGAAGCACTAAGAGTTCCGGAAATTTGTAAAAGAGTAAGGGACAACTTTATTGAGGTATGTATGGCTAAAACCCCCTTTTATTAGAAATCGAGCTCCGTTGGTGCTTACGGACGTGTGGTAAGAGTTGAATTGGCTAGTGTATTGATTGTTATTGTGAAATTAATTGATTTACATATATCTATACATATTCGTGAAGGATGTGCCTCAATGTGGATAACGTGCCAATCTTGATAATTAGAGAATGATGAAAAGTATAATTATTTGTTGTGCCTCAATGTGGATAACGTGCCAATCTTGATAATTAGAGAATGATGAAAAGTATAATTATTTGTTGAAATACTTGGGCTATAAGCCAACAATGAAACAAAGGATTATTCATGCTAGCTACGCGCTCACTTACCTGTGATTTCAACTTGAAATATCTTTGATATACGCGTCTATGATCACAACTTATAAACTAATATTGAAAAGGGAAAATGATGTGATGATGGTGGCCATGAGTGCCCAGAAATTTGTTATGATATGTGTGGAATAAGGATTCGGAGGAGTTGACTAATAAGAATGGAGAAATGCCTAGGCAAGGCAACCTAGCCGATCGGGTCGTGATCGGACACCATGCCGCACACATGGTGGTAATGTGCTGATATTGAATTCCGGATAAAGGAAATGAAATATTGATTGAAAGTAATTCCTCCATTGAGGTGACCTAGCCGGTCGGGTCGTGACCGGACTCCGCTCGAGATGGCGGTGGTGATGAGAACAGTGGTGAACATGTGACAGAATTGCCCTAATCGGTGTTGTGGAAATTGTATGAAGAATTATATGAATTGTTTCTTTGATTTGCCCGTATTAATTGCTTGTATCTATTTGATAGTTCTTTCTAGTAAAATGGTGTTTAGTTATACATACCAGTACAATTCAAATGTACTGACGCCCCTTTTGCCGGGGGCGCTACATTCGTGTTATGATTGTAGGTGGCTCCATAGCGGACAATGCCGACCGTGTGTAGCGTAGCGTTCATCTACTCGACGTCTCGGTGAGCCCCTTATTCTTCCATGGGTCTGCATGGTGTATCTTTTGTTATTACAGCTTTTCCCTTTTGAGGTATAGCCGGGGCCTTGTTGCCGGCATAGTCATGCTTATCTGTTGTATCCTTAGAGGCTCCAAAGACACTAGTGTGGGTTATGTACGGGTTTTAGGGAGTCCCCTATATGTATATGTTGTAAATCCTAAACTTGTGATCTCCTTAAGCCATAACTCTAATAGAATCCATGAAGCTAGCGTATGAACGGCAAACTTTTATGATATAAAATGAACCAGTAATGTGGTATACACCGTATATTATCGTTCAAATTAACCAAAGGCATGAGTTCCGCATTTATATTGAGTTGGGGTGGAAAGTGTTCGATAAGGCTTGCTCAGACGGGTTCACTTGATTGAGCGCCGGTCGCGCCTCACGAGGTTGGGGTGTGACATCAGGTTTTGCTAGTTTCGAGATTTTTTATATATTTCGATTGTTTTCGATTGGGTATTGTTCCCTTAGCATATTGTAATGTATTCGCTCTGGTATTGGTTATATTCGACGTGCGTGGAGGCCAATTTGAGGGGCAAAGGCGTCATGAGCGAGGAATTTCACCGGTTCGAGGTGAGTAATACTTGTGAATGATATCCTGAGGGTTTGAAACCCCGGATTTGCACATCATAGTGCTGTATTGTGGTGACTTGCACGCCAGGCATGAGCATGGGGTAGAGAACCGTTGGGGATTGTGACTTGGTCCATCCCGGTTGTCGATTTTACTGCGTGGTTGACTGAAATTTACTTGATTGCCATGTTTTTGGGCTTTATGCTGATTATTTGAATCCTTCAGGGATTGATCTCACTGTTTTTGCATTATGTTGCATATTATTTGTTCTCAGTCCAAGTATCTAAATACTGTTTTGCAAACTCAGCCATCTTTCTAAGATTTGGAAACTTAAATGATATTTTTCTGACGTTTTGAGCTGAGAATTGCTATTTTACTATTGACCAAGGGGATTATGTGCATTGCTGGATTGAGCATGGATCGGGCTGCGCACCGCAGCAGTGTTATGTGTGCATTTCTGAACTGAGATATGGATCGGGCTGCACGCCGCAGCAGTATATACATATACATGCATGGATCAGACTGCACGCCGCAGTTGTATATTATATGGATCAGACTGCACGCCGCAGTAGTATATTATATGGATCAGACTGCACGCCGAAGTGATATAATATGTGGATCGGACTGCACGCTGCAGTATTATAGCGCTTGGGCTGTAGGAGCCCCTCCGGAGTCTGTACACACCCCCAGTGGGCGCAGGGTACCCAAATGGAACGGGCTGCGCGCCGCAGCGTCATGTGCATTGCATTGTATTCATGCATTCATTCCTGGTTGAACTACGTGGCATGATTTTTACCACTCACATATCATTGGCATACATGCTATTACTTGCCTTGTTGACCAGATACCCTGATGTTACATGTTAAGGGGTGCTGAGCCCGAGAGGCTGATGTTGTACTTTGTGAGTTTGGAGTGAGCCCGTAGGGCTGATACTGCACTGAGAGGTTGATACTGAGCCCGAGGGGCAGATTTCTGATTATTCCCTACTTGTTGAAATTATTTTCGTAACTATTGAAAAGGAATATTTGCAAAAGAGATTTTTAACTGAGCTTGAGATTTTCTAAAGGATTTTCTCGGTGTTACGGTTTTACTATTTTTCTCAAAGGGTTGCACTGTCTATTATAGCGTTTTGGAGTGCTCATACGTATTTTCTTATCGCTCAGATATTATTCACTCTTATTACCACTGAGTTGGAAGTACTCACTTTACTCCCTGCACCTCGCTTGCAGTTGCAGGTATTGTTCACCCGGTAGCGGGTTAATAGCGGATTGAAGGCATTGCTATCGTAGCTAAGCAAGGTGACTATCGGCGTTCGCGGTACCGAGTTTCTTCTTCTTCTTGATTTCCAGATTTTAATCTATGTATTATAGACTTTGAAATTGAAATAAAGACCCTCTTAGATGCTCGTGACATGTGACACCCCGGTCGGGCTGAGTTAGGCTAAAATGTTGATAATTAATGTTCTTTAAGTTGTATTTTGCATATATTTATGTTTAGTAAGTGTTAATGGAACGAATTGGGTTAGTTGGTTGGCCTTGTCTTCACGAGAGGCGCCATCACGACCGGGTATGGAGATTGGGTCATGACAAGGTCCCACTTCTTAAAAAATTATAAAATTCACATCACCGGATTCCTTAGATAGCCACGAGTCTATACATATCAAATTTACCAAAATTCGAGCTCAATTGCACCCTCAAATCCCAAATTCTCATTTCATAAGTCAGTCCCTAGTTCTTCCATTTTTAATCCAATTTCCATGAATTTAAGTGTTGATTCTTCAATAAAATAATGTTTCCAGGCCACAGGACTCACCTCCAATCGATTCCCAGTCAAAAATCTCTTAAATCCTCCTCAAAAACTCTTAAGGTTACTCAACAATGGTGGAAAATACCCCATGCTCGCGGATAAAATGTTATTTTAAACCCCTTCTGCCCAGGCCTTTTTTCGCTTCTGCGGTCCCTCTTCCGCTTATGCAGGACCGCTTCTGTGTCTTATTTTCCGCTTCTGCATTGCCTCATATAAAGTCCAAAACTACTTCTGCAGTAACCCATCTGCTTCTGCGGACCCACCTATGCGGCTACTCTTCCGCTTCTGCGGAAACGCCTAACCTTAAGCCATTTTGCACCTGCGATCCATCTACTGCATCTGCAGTCTCGCAGATGCGGGTTCCCTTCCGCATCTATGGATTCTCACCTTTCAGGACCACCACCGCACCTGCGACAATTGCCTTCGCATCTTCGCTACCGCATCTGCGGTTTCTTTTCCGCAGATGCGGAAATACTTGATGCTGCCAAAACCTAAAATTTCTAAACTTCAAATTTCATTCCGATAGCCATCCGAAATCACCCCGAGTCCCTCGGTACCTCAACCAAAAGTGCCAACCCATCCTAAAACATCATTCAAACTTGTTCCAATTATCAAAACACCACAAACAACACCAAAACCATCAAATTACATTGGATTCAAGCCTAAGTTTCTTAAAAACTTCCGAAATGCGCATTTGATAAAAAACCGACCAAAACACCTCCGAATAATCTAAAATTTTGCACACACATCAAAAATCACCTAACTAAGCTACTGCAACTCTCGAATTTCCATTTCGTCCCCCAGATCAAAATCTCACCTACCAACCGGAATACGGCAAAATACTAACTTCGCCAATTCAAGCCTAATTCTACACCGGACCTCCAAAATCAATTCCGATGGAACTCCTAAGTCCCAAATCATCCCTCGAAGCTAACCGAATCATCGAAAATCACATCCGAGCCCTCTAACTCAATAGTCAATATCCGGTTGACTTTTTCAAAACAAGCCTTCCTTAAAGAGACTAAGTGTCTCATTTCCATCTAAAATCAATCAAATTCGAGTTGACCATCTCAAATACCGATAATGAAGCATAGAGAAACATAAGAATGGGGAAATGGGGCGGTAAATCTGGTGACGATGGGCCGGGTCGTCACGTATACAGTCCAGACAATATCAAAGCAGTAAAAAGCGGCATTAAGCACATTAGGCTCAAACATGTAGAAATCAGATAATAAATAAAGCCAAGTATAACAGCTTTTCTAAGGTTGAATTCTGAACCCTGAGCCAGGATTCTGGGTTCTTTTCTCCAACAGAGCCGCCAGAGCTGTCACACCACCTTTTTACCACCCGAAAAGGGGATATAAAGGAGTTTTTTCAATTTATGTGACATTATTCGAAATGGGATTATTTTATTTAATTTTAGAGTCGCCACTTGGAATAATTTATTTGGTGTACCAAGTCACCGATTTATTTTAAAATCTCACATCGAGGAAAATCGACTTTATTTAAAAGGCTGCGAAACCAGCAATTCTAGATAATAAATTTTGTTAACCCGGGAGAAGGTGTTAGGCATTACTGGGTTCCGTGGATCGAGCACGGTCTCTTAAGTTATTAAAATTGGCTTATTATCTGATTTACTACATGTTTTAAACCTATTGTGTATTTTTCACTTTATAAATGCATTTATTTTATTTTTAACCGCTTTTTAGGATTTATGAAATTATTTTTTGAACAAGTTACGATTGTTGTACACTTGCCACTTTAGGATGCACCGCAAACTACGCTACATGAAATGCACACGTGATTCGTGATATGTTTATTTTATTAAAATTCAAAGATTTTATGATCGGGTTACATGAAATGCACCACAAAATTTGAGAATTAGGTATCATGAATATGCCATGGGAACCGTACCTATAGTCACGATGATTTATTATAAAATGCGCCTAAAGAAAACTACAAGGGTTCAAAGTGTCTTCTAGACTAGTTATGATGTTAATGTGAGGGCCATGTGTTATGGATTTTATTTGCGAATGACATGCCTTAATTTATTTCAAAAAAGATCATACTCGACTAAAGCAAACTATGAATATTCATAATTTGTTTAATGATCCAGTAGACGATTACATGTATTTCAACAAGTTGAATCTATGTCTTTTATTCTTTTCCTTATAAGAGATTCAAAACATGATAAAGATTAAAATTGGAAGTCACGTATATGAAAGCCGATTGAAACCACTCGCTAAACATATCAAACAATGACATAGTTGCATAAAGAATTATCAAAGTATTTGAAAGTTCTCTTCTTAATTAACTATTTCAATCAGGAGTTAAATCATAGATAAAAGCAGTGTATTTAGTTAAACGCGCATACCAAACTTCCTACAGATATTTCTGGTCATAAATGGGCTAAAGTTGAAGCCCGAAGTATCATATGTTTCAATAAATATAGGAAATTTTACACCCTATAAAAAATCTTAGAACCTTATTTATCTTAAATAAATATCATTTTAAAATATTACATTCTATAAATATCTTTTATCCTTTATAGCAAAAATTCTGATTATAGTTACATCCTACAATTAAGGCACCATATATGCTAAATAATATTTTTCTCTCTCATTTTTAGTATTTTCTCTAACATAATCACCGTATAACTTCTCTAAACACGTTCTCTTTCTCTCTCTCTTTTGCAAATACTTTACTCTCTTATCCCTCATACCCGCGTTTCTTAACTATTTTCCCACCCAAATTCACTATTTCTCCGCCATTATCACTCCTACATTCAGAATCTATACATAATCACTATTTTACTCCCGAAAATTATACACCTGGTAAGTTTTCTTCTTGAATTGTGATACCATTATTTTGTTTCTATAATTTTTGTACCGATTTTTTAATAAATTTCTGAAACAATAACCATTGCTATTGTTTACTCACTAGGAAGCTTTGATTTTTATCTCCAATGGCGGATTCAGCACCACACAACAGAGTAACCAGAGGTATACCCACCAAAATTTTCAATTTTGATGGGCCCTCTTTCTCGTTGCAAATAACTCAAGCGGAGTTAGATTTTGCAGGTTTATCAGCATCTACAGTTGCTGAGAGAAGAACTAAATTACACAATGACAAGTTGAAAGAAGTCCAAGTTGAGAAATCTTCAAAAGAAAAGAAAAATCCAGTTACTTCAAAGAGGAAAAAACCTATGAATGATACATGACACCAAAAAGTAATTGCTATTTGTATCAATATGCATTCAAAGAAACTTATATGTATTCATAATTATTCAATCTTTTTTACATGTATGATGTTGTATTCATATGTATCTTGTTGTATTTTTGTACTATTTGGTATACTGTATTCTATTTTTTTTAAGTATGCATATGTATACTTATATATTTTGGTATTTTCCAACTGTTCAATTTTAATGTAAGTTTTACTTGTATTCATATGTATTTATGTGTATTCAGCTTTAGTTATTTTTGTTTGCAACTGTTCAATTTTTCAGTAAGTTTTCAAATGTATTCATATGCATTCATATGTATTCAGGTATATTTATCTTACTTATTTTTTATGTCATGTGTGTGGTTGCTAGTTTTTTAATATGTATTTAGTCTTCTCACTGTATTTAGTCTTCTGTAAGTGTATGTAGTTGTATTGATATGTATTCAAAACTAATTTAATATGAAATATGCAATGTATTCAACTGTATTAACATGTATTTATTATTGTTAATTGCAGGAAATTATTTATTTGTAAAACACCAGCCAAAATTTGCACTAACACTGATATAGTCTCTCAGCTAAAAGAGAACCTTACTCCTGCTTAGTACCAACAATTTGGCAATACATGCTTTGGCTCATTTCTTCAAATGAAGAGCAGTGAAGTTCAAAATCAACTCTTCTGATGCTTCATGGCTCTCCAGTTAGAAGGCACTCCTAACAATGTATTTGTAATACACGTCAATGATACTTAATTAGATTTCACATTAAGGGAGTTTGCGCTTGTGACTGGCCTCAAATTTGTTGATAATGATAAAGATTTTGAGTTTAGTGAACCGCTTCCTAACTGGCTTATTGAGACTTACTTTGGGGGTGCTAATCTTATCAAGAAGAAACATTTCATGAAATGCTTCGATGACAAGAAATGGGGCCCCGACAACGATGGTGATGCCTTGAAGATATCTTTGTTGTATTTCATACACAACTTTATTTTTTTACCCGAGAAGAATAGTACAGCTATACCAAGGCTACATTTTGACTTGGTAGAGAGTGGGCGCAATTCTGAAAATCATTGGGGTTTAAAAGCATTTGAGATGTTGACAAAATCGATTAGCAAGAAGATGGATGTTGTTAAGAATTATTACAAGATAGTTGGGATGCCCCTAGCTATGCAAGTGTGGTTTTATGAGTGTTGTTCTTCTGTTGGTTCCAAAATTGCACTCCGAGTTGATGAAGTGGTCCCCAGAATACTCAATTGGAAAACCACCAAAAATCAGCCAACCTTTGCTTGTCTGATGAACGACATGTTCAATGACACCGGAAACATGGTAATATACAAATTGTATCACTGCTAGTTTAGATTTTATTAATAATTAATAGGCATATGTTTTCATATAGAAGTATGCAGTTGCATTCACATACATTTTTTATGCTTCAATACCTGTTGTAGTTTCTGCATTCAGTTGTAAAATATATTTCTATACAAATACATACAAATAGAAATACTTGTAT
The DNA here is from genome assembly GCA_026770625.1 of Nicotiana glauca. Taxonomy (NCBI): domain Eukaryota; kingdom Viridiplantae; phylum Streptophyta; class Magnoliopsida; order Solanales; family Solanaceae; genus Nicotiana; species Nicotiana glauca. The sequence goes on from MU781869.1 coordinate 112,363, forward strand.
AATCAGCTACATACAGATATTGATGCATACAGCTGTATACATTTGGATACTAATGCTTACAGAAATAAATACTTGTATATAGATTCAAGATACATGTATACAAATACATAGGGACTAATAATCAGCTGTATAAACTTGTATACAAATCCATACAGATTCTGCATACAGTTGAATACAACAACTACATACAATTCTATTCATATGCATACAAAAATATACAGTTGTTGTAGCCTTCATTATTAATTCTTCATACATATGCATATTATTTCCAAATCATCAACTCTGCATTATCTTCAATAGAAATATCATTTTGTATTCCAGATCAGCATCTGGAAGTTTTTAGTTAGACTTTAATTATATTTCTTTTTTCAGATTGTTTTCAAGAACATAAGTCCAAGCGATATAGAGCTTGCCGTTATTTAGATTCCTCCTGTAGCCACCGATGTTGAGAACATACCTACTCCTGCTCATTCAGACAAATCGGGAGAGGATTCAGATGACTTTTCTCTGACATCCGATCTTCCATGTAAGAAGAAACATGTTGCAATTGTTAGTCCATCTTCATCACCGCCCCATAAAAAGCACAAGGAACACGATAGGCATCATAATGAAATAGAATATCAGCCCAACATTCCTCATGTTTATGTTTCCGATATTGGACATAAAGTTTTGCATGACAATCAGCTGCCAAAAGGAAAAACTAACGAAGTATCTTCTTTGAGAAAAGACCTAAATTCATTCAAAGAATACGTGAGTATTTAACCACAAATTAAATATTACAGTTTAATGCTTAGCATTCATATATTTTTGGCGCAATCTTCTAACTGTTTTTGTATTGTTAAGGTTGTGGGAGAGTTTAAGTCTCTAAGAACATTGATCAATGATAACTTCAAGAAGCTTTCAGACCATCTTCAACAAAATCAGGAAACTGAACCCATAGGGAGATGTGATGATGGCATGGACATAGATGTCAGAGATAATGTTGAGGTTTAACATTCTTAATATATTGAGCATCTGTATTTAGTTGTATTCATATTTGTGTTACCTTAATATGTAAATGCAATTAACTGTTGTATTTAAATGTTTTTCAACTATATGTAGATGTATTCTGATTTGTAAATCTTAACATATGGAGCATATGTATTTACTTGTATTCATATCTGTGTTAACCTTAATATGTAAATACAATTAACTGCTCTATTTAAATGTATTTCAGCTGTATTTAGATGTATTCTAATTTGTTAATCTTGAATTTGTGTAATGTATTCTAGCTACTTATATGTATTTAACTGTATTCTAACATAAAGTTACTACACTAACAATGATACATACAACTACCAGAAAACTACATCAGAGGTACCGTCCAACATACCATCTACAGTTCAAGAGAGTGTATCTACAGAATTCTATGTATCTCAATTTGAAATGGACGACAAGTTTCTTCCCAGCCAAATTCCAGAAACTAGAATTGTGATTCACGCCAGTGCAAAAAAAGCTGAAGCCACACCAATGCAATCTCATAGGAATCGGCGACCAAGTAGATGGAACTCTTCGCCTTATGAGTCTAACTTCGACTCAGGAGGTAAGTGATTTTACAAACTTAAGATTCAACGTTCATCATGGTATTGTCATTTAAAAGTCCCTAATCACGAATTCAATGTACAACAGGTACCTCTGTAAAGTTGACCCCCATTTTTGAGAAAAGACACCTCTTTGAGGATGATTAATAACGGGGCAACATCCTATGTTAATCATTCAACAATATGACAAATGGGTTCGTGAAGGTCTTCTACATAGACATGATCAGAAGTCAGTTTTCCCCCGGTCATTGTATTAAGTTTTCATATTTTTAAAAATGTATATAATAATTTTTATACCATACTTATAGAAGTAATTTGGAAGACCATTACAAGAATAACAAGTCAATACTTCACATACCATTAGATTTTGGAGTTGATCAAGTTAATTCCAAAAATTAGTTTTACCTTCTATCAATTGACGGGAAGCTATAGAGATGACAACGTAAGGTTTTCCCCAAACTGACTATTTTTCTTTGAATAACAACATGCTGTTGGTGATACCCAATTTTTTCTAAGTATTTTTATACCCAAAATACTTCCAAAATAGCATATATGTGGATATATAAGCATACCCAAGAGTTTTGGCATTTTTAATAATTTTTAAACCAATTCATTGCGTATTTTAATACAACAAAATACAGTAATTATTTTCAAAATTATCATTTTTGGTGAATAACTTATTTCATTCTCATATTTACACCAAAATACAATTAAGGTAATTTTTTGCCCATTTTTACAAATTTATTTAGTATTTTAAAGATAAATTGCATATTATTGCAATCATAGCATGTTTTACGATTAATAGTATTTTATAATTATATATTTAGTTCCAGTATTTTTTAATTAATATTTATGAATTATTAAGGGTTCATTTCTTTTGATTTCTCCCCAAAGTCATTTTCACTATTTTTATAAAATTAAACAAAGGAAAATTGGCTATTTAAATACTAGCCCATCTATTTCAATTTTAGCCTCAAATTAGGTCCAATCTAAGCCCCAAATTCCCAATCCATTTCTATTTAAACCTAACCCGCGACCCAATTTCAAATAACCCGACCCAGACCCCTTTTTATCCTGGCCGTTGATCTTTGAGATGAACGACCCCTATTCATCCCTTCCTTTTTTAATCCACACGACTACCCTAATTCTCTTATTTCTCCTAACCCGCCGCCCTTGAATCCCCTCTCCTCTCTGATTCTCTCTAAGACCTAAACCAAACCCTAGCCGCCTCCCTCCGATTACCACCCAAAACCGCCTAAATCCATGGCTTCCAATGCCATTATAGGCTTGTACTTGCCTCCAATGGCTCCTGCATGTCTGTTTTTCGAAGAATCGAGGCCAGAACTCGAAGGACTTCACTAAGACCATCACCTATTCGAAGATCCTGGACGTCTCCGGCCTTGCTCCGGTGGCTCTTGGTCTTTTGAGCCTGATCGTGATATTCTCTGTTTTAGATCGTGACTTTTCCAAGCTTTCTCACTTCTAGGGTTCTTCTAAAACCCTAGCCTCTCGAGGTTCTCCTGATTTCTCTAGATCTGTTCTAGATCTATGTTTATTTTAAGGTTTTCAAATGATTTCTCAAAGTTTCTCTCAAAAGTTTTCTTCCAAACCTTTCATCTTCTCCGACTTAGGGTTTCTCTGATTTTTACGTGCTCTACTGTGATTCTTATATGTTTTCATCTACCTTGTTCTTATGACTTCCCCTACTGTATTTTGCACGATTTTCTTTTATTATGTTTTCATGAAGTTTTCTAGGAAATACATGTTTAAGGTCTCAGTCCCTTTGAGTTTTCCGAACATATTTCGTTAGTATTTTTTTCGCCTAACTTGCTTGTTTTCGTCTCTAGACTCGATTAATGGTAAAAACCCTAGAATTTGGGGGTTTCATTCAAGTTTTGAGGCAACTTGTTACGTGCTTTGTGTGTTTCTCATCTCCAAACTGGCTTGGTTTCAAAACCCCTAATCTCTGAGTTCCTGAAGTTGTTTCATCTTTGTTTCAACTTTGTTTCTCCATGTGGTTCTGACTTTTTGCTAAAATCTCTAAGACCTTGTTTACTTGATTCTTTAGCATGCTTCTGATACCTCCTTCTCCCTGTTATTAGATTAGCCTATACGACTATCGTGTTTCATCAGCACTACTGTTTCTCTTTGCCACGATTTAACCTCACACGCCCAATGTTGTGCATTCTTTATATACACTGGTTGTCCCTCTAGAATTTAGGGACTGATTTCAGACTTCCTTGTGTAAGCATGATTGATTCTTTCCTTTCTTTTATTTGAAATCTCTCGTTAACCTTTCGATTCCCCTATTTCTGACTTGGTTCATTAGTGATTTTGAATCCTTGATTCTCTGATATACTATATACTAATTGATTTATTTTGTTCTTGCCTTATTTACTTAACCGTGTATTTCAAACTTTCTTTTCTTAACTAGAACCCCTATGTATTTGGCCCTTATTTGTATGCTATGCACAACATATTTACCTGATATCCTTCCTTATACAACTTATGCCCTTTACCGTTCAAATTTGAACTCTTTAATTAAAGGATTTTCTGCTACTGATTAATTCTAATTGATACATGATTATTTTCTTACCTTTGTTCCCTACCTGATTTCAAACTAAAAATACCTGCTCCTTTTTAACACACACACACGACCAACACTCGAGTCTTTTTCTAAACTCACACTCACACGCATAAGTAAACTCTTGCTATTTGTACTGTGGCCTGTTACAAGATTTCTGCTTTCTTTCTGAAACTGGTATGTCCTAGTTTTAATTTTAGCCTCTACTCTAATGTGTTTACTTACCTGTTCTTATGTCCATGTTTGCTTTAATGTCTTAAGTATTTAATCTCTGTGCAATGTGCTTATATCCTGCTCATTTCTTGTAATGAATCCCATTCATATATCCCCTTATGTGTTTTGAGCTATGGTTTAAAACATGGCAATATATCTGAGGTTATTGTCCATGGATATGAACTAGAACCTTTGGGCCCTAAGCTCTTTCAATCTCTCATCCCCACTCCCTTACTATGTGTGTTGAGTTAAGCTTTGTCCTGAAAGTATTTTAATTACTGCCCGGGACATGGCTTGACCTTCAATAGGTCCTTACTCTCCAATGTTTGGCCGACAGTTTGATCAGGGGTGTGCCAGCCTACCTCATGGTTAGGTATGACCACCAGCCTGCCTTGGCACTCCCTACCCCTCTCTATTACACTTGCACTCATTCTTAGAACTTAAGTTCTGCCCCTCTCTTGTGAGCCTTGCCTTGGGACCCTTAAGCTCCCTCTGAACTTGGACACTTGAGGGTTGGCTCTTCCACACTGCACTATAACTCATTATGATTAACATCTTGGGTGTAAGCACTGTCTGAGGTTCCTGAAACCCCTTGGATCTCCGAAACACCCTAGATAAGAGAAGTCCATGGAAATTTGGATCTCGGAAGTGGCTCAATTTCATATTATTAGACACTAAGTCTGAATTATGCTGTTCGGATGTAGCTGATAATTCCTAATGTACTCTTTATTTCAGTTTTATTCTTCTGGTCTGTAATAATTTGTATAAACTCTTGGGGATTTAGTAAATAGGGAGGGGGTTTACGTTCATGCACTAAGGGTAGAAAATATGTCTATAGGGATTTATTTTTGATTTGTGCTACTTCACACGTAGAAAACATGTCTATAGGATGTAACATTTGATTTCTGCAACTAAGCTTATAGATACCATGCCTACAGGGATTTGCATTTCTGCATATAATAGCATCATTAAGCAAACAATTAGTCTTAACAACAAAATTGTATATAGATACCATGTCTACAACACTCATGTTTAAAAGGTCCAAATCAGTTAACGCACATAGAGAATGCATATAGGAGCTTTGAATCTGAGCCGTTTCATTCATACAAATTAGCATTCACCTTTTGAAAATAGTATTTACTGAAGCTCGTAAACTAACGGATCTTTTCTAAATGAATCTGCATTTTTCTGAAACTCATGAAACTCTTTTCCCATTAGTTTGCGTGTCCTCTGAAGTTCATTTCTTTTCTGTTAAACCTTTTTAAAAACAGTACATGTTTTTTTCTGAAACTCATTTTACTCTATAACTTTGCTTTATAATCCGTTTGTTTTTTAAAAATCAGTAGTTCCATCCAACGCTTAGACTAAGGATTAATTAATCAATCAGATCAGTTTTAGACAACTGCATTCGAGCGAGCCTAATGCAGACTTCCCATCTAAAAATATGTGTTGAACCAGTCCCTCATCGCTTTATTTAATTCAAGACCAAACCAGTACGTGCAAGACATGCTAAACTCTATAGCTTTATCTGATTTAAGGAGGCTTATTTGTGCCCTATTTCATTATTTGTTTTCCCCTTTACTTGCATTATGTGTTTTGATTAAAGCCTTAGTATTTTATCCTTTGAAAACTCCCAAAAGACCCTAACCCCTCTCCCATTAGGATTAGTAGTCCAAATGCCTGTGGGACTGATAGGATTGGGATGGGTATTAGCATGTAATAAGTAACGAGACATTCTACGCTTTAATACCTTAACGGGGTGGGAAGGGTAGAATATGGATATGATGACCACGCGATAACACCACGTGTATAAACGGTTATCGGGTGTTGTGTGAGGTTATCCACATTATTTATAAATGTAGGAACCCTCTCCCTTTACCTGTTTATTTTATTTCGAAAACTACTTTCTACGTAAAATTTCAGCTTCTTTAACTTTGTTTTAGTTTCAAATCATTTGCAACTATTATTTGTAATTCTTGCTTGTCTACTTGTGTTTGCTTGCTTAAAGTCACAATTGTAACATGGTTGGGAACCACACTAGTGGATCTTGAGGGATGCCTAACACCTTCCCCTCGAGATAATTTCTAGCCCTTACCCAAACTCTGGTTCTTTATCTCAAATTTGTCCTTAAAGTGTCCTAATGCACTATAATCATTAGGTGGAGACTCTTCAAATCCATAAACCCAATTCCTAAACGGTAATAGATTTGTCTTCCCAACTGTCGTAAACCCGATTTCGCCTTAGAAAAAGGGGGCGTCGACAGCATGGCGACTCTGCTGGGGATTTCTTTAAGGATTTAACCATTTCATGTTATATGTGACTTTATTTCTTTCTTTTATTGCTTTGTTTAATGCCTTTATTCGAAAATGACTTGTCTTTTGTTTCTTTTTCTTTAATTGCTTTTCATTCACCGCTTTCCATCCATACCGTTGTAATTTGAGCAATTATTGTAAACATTTATTTCATGAACGTGGAAATACATGTCAATTTGTTTCATTCTTGTAAACTGCATCATCAACATCATATTCCACTCGTGCCAAACAAATACAATAGCAACGCTTATAATGAGTGGTTGAACCCTTCCAATATTATCACTTTTTAAATTTGGCAAAGGCATATTTGTGGTAAAACCAGTCGATCAACCTTACTCTATTTAAACTATACATGCATCATGGTCAAACCTAGCCGAGTTGGTTATATTGTCCACATAATGACTCATTAGGATAGCCTTGTCCAAAGTCCACCGGGTTTCCTTGAAACCCAAACGGACACCTCCATGTTCTGTGCATATATTTGGAGAACTAAATGCTTGCTATGCTAATTATTGGTTTAAATAGTCGAGTCCGGTGGGGTAAGGGTCTAACGCGATGTTTTGCAAAAAATGAGGTACAAAGTCCCCAAATTTGGCATGGTAACCAACATTCATCCAAGGCTGCTAAATTGGTGGAAAGACCTCCACTCCAGTGATCAGACGCTCGTCCGCAAATACTTAGGGAATTTGCCTTCACTTCTAGAGAACCAGCCTGACGACAAAATCATAGAGGCTGCAAAGGGAATGCAGGCGGACATCTGGCCCGAGCTTATTTGCTAGTAGGACTACGCAAGCTGGTGAAACTGTTCGAGGGAGATAAAGATGGCAAATCTGGGGAAAGTCCTTCTGGGACCAAGTAGTTAGGAGTCTTTTTATTCTTTATTTTAATGTAATGAGGCCAACAGCCACTAGTGATATTTTACTTTCTGTTATTTACCGTCGTTTTGGATTCGTCTTATTTTTTATCAATAAAATGAGTCTTTAGCATTATAAGTTCTCCAAAACTATTTGTCGCTAGGCCTACCTCGGGCACAACGAGGCACCAAAATTAGGACGCGATTTATATTCTTGCACAATGTGTTTAAATACTACAACTTTTTTTTTCTCATAACCCGCACTAACTTATTACCTTTTTGTTTTTCTTTTATTTTTATTCCCCTCCCCAAATGTTAGTTCGTGTATTCTGGCACCATCATCATACTCCAAAGATCCAAGGGCCATACCTCCTCCTCCTACGAGTCCTATCCAGAACAAGAACAAAGGTATAATGGGAGATCCAAGGCCAGAAAGGAAATTGAAAGAATTGAGATTCCTCAGGGTACCCCGGTTGTTAAGGAAACTACTGCCCAACTTCAACAAAAATTATTGAAGTTCCGAGAAGAACTGGATCTGGTTCGGAATTTGGTAAACCTATCATTTTCTCTCACAGCTCCTGATGTCAACCTTCCTAACACCCAGAATCCCGCACCTTCACAAAACACCCCACAATCACAGATACAACCCACTCATACTCAACACTGCGACACATGCCACACTCCAAACAACACTCCGCAACTCATTCCCGAACCACTGAACACCACAAATGACCATCTCCACAACACTCCTATCTACGTGGATACCGTACCCCACTAAACTCAACCAACCTCAAATGCACCCGAGTCTGATGAGAAGGACTCCCTTATAAGAAACGTGGCAGCAGAACTCAAGAAGTTGACCAGCCGAGTTCAGGGCGTGGAAGGCAACAAAGGTATTGAGGGGTTGAATTATGAAGACCTCTGCATTTAGCCGGATGTTGAACGTCTGGAGGGCTACAAACCACCCAAGTTCAAAATGTTCGATGGAACAGGAGATCCTAGAGTCCACCTAAGGACATATTGCGATAAGCTGGTCGGAGTCGGAAAGGATGAGAAGATACGTATGAAGCTCTTCATGAGAAGTCTGAAGTGGGATGCTTTGTCCTGGTACATCAGCTAGGACCCCAAGAGATGGACAAGCTGGGTAGGCATTGCATCAGATTTCATGGACAGATTCCGATTCAATACAGAGAATGCACCGGATGTATTCTACATCCAGAATTTGAAGAAGAAACCCACCGAAACATTCCGCGAGTATGCTACTCGTTGGAGGTCAGAAGGTGCAAAGGTCAGGCCGACCTTAGAAGAAGAACAGATGAATAGGTTCTTCGTCTGGTCTCAGTATCCACAATATTACGAAAGATTGATGCTGATTGAGGGTTAGAAATTCTCTGATATCATGAAACTGGAGAAAGAATTGAAGAAGGCATTAAGAATGGTATGGTTACTAATCTTGAAGCATTATAGGGCACCAATAAGGCCTTACAGTCTGGTGGCACGTCCAACAAGAAGGATGAGAGTGCCGTAATGGTCGCACGGGGAGATAAATCACCACTAAAATACCACACTTACCCATCACTTCCACTTATATATCAGCCTATCCCGAATTACCAAGCACTTGCACCCTCTTATCAAAACTCACCTCCCATTTACCAATCATCTCCACCTCTCACATATCAACCTACCTCACCCAGATACTCTCAACCAGCACCTGTCTACCAAGCTTATAATGCTCAAACCTCTCACTACCAATGACCTCCCACCCACCAAAATTTCCCTAGACCTAGGCCAAATTTTGACCGCAGACCTCCCAGACAATACACAGTCATCGCCGAACCAATTGACCAGTTGTACGAGAGACTTAAAGCTGCTGGTTACATCACCCCTATCCCAATCATAACTCCAAAAAATCCTTCCCAGTGGGTCAATCCCTAATAAGACTTGTGCGTACCATTCTGGCATGAAAGGACACACCCTTGACGAGTGCCGCTCATTGAAGGACAAGATTCAAACCCTGATCGACAATAAGGTCATCGTAGAAAAGGAGCCTACTCCTAATGTTCGCAACAACCTTCTGCCTGGCCACAAGGGTGCAAACATTCACATGATCGAGATCGAAGATGATTGGGACCCCAAAGGGTCGATAGGTTTGATTGCTGAAGATGATGAACCAAAGAAACCAGCGGTTACAATTAACCCAATTGTTGTGCAGAATCAGCCCTCCAAGGACAATGAAGTAAACATGTCTATAGCGCTCGAATTTGAAATGCCTCCTTCTGCAAAGGCGCCTGGGCCAATTAATGTCGAATTTGGAGTTCCAAAAGCACCCGCACCCTTTGAAGTTGCTGTATTACCACCAAGGGTACCTATTCCTATGGCAATGTCAGACATAACACCATTCCTCTCAAATGCCATACCATGGGATTACACCGCTGAAGCTAGGAGGAAAGGGAAGGCTAAGACAGCAGAAACAATTGTTGCACAGGGCATGAGCAGAACAGGGAAGGTTTACACCCCAGAACACTTAGCTGAGTCCAGTAAGCAAGCCTTTAGATGGCCTATTGAAACTGGGCCGGATGATCTTTGGAGGAAAATGCAAGCTAAGGAATACTCGGTCATTGAGCAATTGAACAAAACACCAGCACAGATGTCTATCCTAGCTCTTCTACAGAGCTCTGACGCACACAACAATGCCTTGATGAAAATACTGAGCGAAGCTTATGTGTCCAGCAACATAACTTGAGGCGAAATGGCAAACATGGAAGGGCAAGTGCTGGAAAGCCATAAAATCACCTTCCACGAAGATGAGCTGCCGCCGTAAGGACTGATCCATAACAAGGCACAGCACATCACCGTGCAATGCGAGGATTATTTCATCACTAGAGTTTTGATTGGCGAAGGATCCAGCCTCAACATTTGTCCGTTGATAACTCTCAAAACCTTGGGAAAGAGCTTGCACGAGATCAAAGACGAGACAATCAATGTCAAAGCCTTCGATAGGTCCCAAAGGTCTACTATTGGAGAAATCAGCCTATGCTTGAAAATGGGGCCAACATGGTTTGACATCGACTTTCAAGTGATAGATGTCCCGGCATCCTGCAGTTTTTTGTTAGGACGACCCTGGATCCACGCCGCTAGAGCCGTAGCATCGACCCAGCATCAGGCAGTGAAGTTTGAATCGAATCACCAGGAGGTAATTATTCATGGTGATAGTAGCAACCCCATATATTGTCGCCAGACCATCCCAATGATTGGAGGCAGAAGGAGAATAAAAGAAGAAACATACCACCACATTGAAAGGGTCAACGCTGTAGGTAAGGATAAATGGTGGGATAACAAGATCGAAAGTATCTTGAAATTGCATGGGTACGATCCTGGAAAGGGACTTAGAAAAAATGTCCAAGGGATCACTAAGTCCATCAAACTAAAGAAGCATGGCACTACTTTTGGGTTAGGGTACGGTTATACCTGGGAAGAATTCCAGAACTGATCACCATCATGGCGCGGCCCCTACTATCTACTGGAGCTTCCGATACATAGCCTGGAGCAGACTTTCCAACCGACAGATACTATATATGGGTCAGAGGAAGTTGAAGTATTGGCAGCCATGAAGAATCTGTTTCTAGAGGATGATGATATGGACTGCCGCGTTCTTTTCGAGGAGGAAGGGGAGGAAGGCCTTTCCATACAAGTTGTGAACTGAGGAGACCACCACAGCAATTGGTCAATTAGAATCGTCAGTGCCTGGAAGGCTTCAGGGTAGCAAGGCTAAACAAAAGCACCATGTATATCATTTTTACTTTTTCGCATTAGCTGATTTTCTTTCCGCATTGTCTTTAATTTTGAAAAGAGCTTTGATGTTCCAAAAAATTATGAATTTAATCAAAGCATTTTAGTTTATCATATACCTTGCTCTTATTATTTTCTCTATCATTTACTCTATTTTTACACATCATTATTATTACTTACTTTGATAATAAACCAACGATTGTGACTTGCAACGAAACAACGCAACAAACGGATATAGATTCAGAAGAGGACGATATACCAGAAGAGGTCATCAGAGAGGTTGAGAATTTTGAGAATAGACCTAAATCTAACTTGGAAGAAACTGAGGTCGTAAATTTGGGAGATACAGAAAATTTGAAAGAAACTCGCATCAGTGGTCACCTGTCACCATCAGAAAAGGAAGAATATATGGAGTTTTTAAGGGAATATGAGGATGTATTCGCCTGGTCGTATGATGACATGACTTGGTCCATCCCGGTTGTTGATTTTACCGCGTATTTGACTGAACTACTTGTTATCATTATAATTTGGACTGATTGCCATGTTTTGGGCTTCGTGCCGATTATTTGAATACTTTTGGGATTATTGTCACTGTTTCCATGATACTTATCATGTTAAATGATTTCGGTCCTGAGTCAAACACTGTTTTGAAATGTCCAGACATACTTCTAAGGTTTTAAAACTTAAACTACATATTTTTAACGTTCGGAACTGAGAACTGTTATTTGAATATTGCCTTAGTGGCTTATGTGCATTTCTGGACTGAGCGTGGATCGGGCTGCGCACCGCAGTAGTGTTATATGTGCATTTTCGGGACTGAGGATGGATCGGGCTGCGCGCCGCATCGGTGTGATATCGATATTGCTCTTGGGATGTAGGAGCCCCTCCAGAATTTGAACCCCCACAGTGAGCGCAGGTACCCAAACGGATCGGGCTGCGCGCCGTAGCAGTAACGTGCATTGCATTGCATTCATGCATTGGTTCCTGTTTGTACTACGTGTCATGACATTTAGCACTCTCGTATCATTAGCATCCATGCTACTTCTTGCACTGTTTACCAGATACCCTGGTGTTATTTGTTGATGGAGTGCTGTGCCCGAGGGGCTGACTTACGTGCTGACTTACACTATCTGATATCGCATTCATATGCTTGATTGTCGGAAGAGGATATTTTCAAAAGAGGTTTTTAAACTGAACCAAATATTTTCTAAAGGATTTTTACGGTTTTACTGTTTTCTCAAAGGGTCGTACTGTCCTATATAGCATGATGGAGTGCTCTTACGTGATTTCTTGCCGCTCAGTTATTATTTATTCTTATTACCCATTGAATTGGAGTACTCACATTACTCCCTGCACCTCATGTGAAGTTGCAGGTATTGTTCACCCGGAAGTGGGTTAATAGCTGATTGAAGGTATTACTGCTGGTATACCACTGTAGTGGACAAGGTGACTGCCAGCGTTCACGTCACCGGACTTCATCTTTTGATTTTAGATTTTATTTTGTATATTATTATTGGCCTAGTAGTTGTGTTCAGCCTTCTTTATATGCTCGTGACTTGTGACACCCCGATCGGGTTATGTTGGGTTGTAGATATTGATTATTATTGTCATTAAGTTGCATTTATCTATTCATTTACGTTAATAATTTTGAAAGGGGAGTTGTTGTTCTGTTAGCTGGCCTTGTATTCACGATAGGCGCCACCACGACCGGGTTTGGAAATTGGGTTGTGACAAGTTGGTATCAGAGCCTAGGTTACTAGGTCTCACGTGTCACTAGCAGGTTTAGTAGAGTCTCGCGGATCGGTACGGAGACGTCTGTATTTATCCTCGAGAGGCTGCAGAACCTTTAGGAAAACTTCACTTTCTTGGAATTCGTATCGTGTGTACTTGATTCAGCTTGAGATATAACTCTTGAAATTCCTTCCACACGTCTATATGCGCACGTGAGCGCTCAGTATTGTATATGCCTATATGGCTTGTGATTTCCCTATCAAGGGGCGAGATGAGATCTCCGTGAGTTTGGATGTTGGGCCAGTCTGGAGGACATGAGGCCGGACCTTTGCCTATGGCTTGAGCACCAAGGTGCTGATTGTGTGAGCAAATGTTTTGAACTTATAGGCTCGGTATTGTCCCTCTTAGCCGGAACGGTGGTTGTATATCCATGTGATGAGTATGTTAGTATTGCAGGGTGTATCTATATGACTTGGTAGTGACGAAGAAGTCTGTTAGATAACAGATGAGCTGTTAAGTGTTCGTTTCCTATTGTGATTTGTTGTGTAGCCCCGAGTTATGGGCGCGTGGAGAATATTTTCGTATCTCCTAGTTGGAAAGTAAGGTGCAATATTTGTGGCGGTATGAATTCAGACTTAGGAAGACTAAATTGGCTGTATTATGTGTATGACGGTGGGAGGTGTGCCGAAATACTAAAATTGAGGCGAAGCAGGTGGGTTATCTCCTGCAGAGTGTTCTTGAGTGGTATGATCCTTATGTGTCCGTTAGAAGATCCCATGTGTAATTGAAAGGTACGTGTTGTAATTTGGAAATTTGGGTCGCTTAAGAGAGTGGACTCAGCTGATGGGGATGAATGCGAGGCTTGTAGAGGATTTCAGTACCAGATGATCTGTGTTTTCATACACTAGTAGATGATTTAAGTTTAATCTAACTACAATATTGTGGCATCAGTAGGGTAAAAATGTTATGGGTTATTGAATATGTCCTGATAGATGGCTTCGAGCCAAGTTGGGGAGGTTGCTGTTGATTAGCTGATCGCACGGTTATGTTCTATGTTGGTTCCATTTCGAGGCATACCGGCGGATCAGTCCTGGTTGCAGAAATTGAGCCGAGGATGGCACGAGTGAAGCAAAAATTTTGATAAAGGTTATATGGTGCTTTCATAGATGTGAGAAAATACTAGAATGTCTTGAGCTGTGGTTGACAAAGAATGCTCAGTGTATAGAGAAGGAAGATAGTTATTTGTATTGGTATGAAATCATGTTCGGCGGTGTTAGAGTGCTAGCAAGGCACGAGTGGTTCTGTCTATTAAGTCAGGTAATTTACAGTTTGAATAAGAGTGAATGACTCTCGAGAATGGTTTTAAAGTGTTCAAGATTTACATGAGATAACCAGGTGTCTTAAGGTTGTGTATGTGGTTAGAGATTGTGTTTTTATTGGGGAAGGTCAAGACTTGTGGTATTTTTATGTTGCTTATGGGATCCTATGTATTGGTATCTGGAAAGTAATAGTAACGAATTCAGATTTGCAAGAAGCTCTTCGGGGTAAGGTATCCTGGAATGTGGTATTTCTGGGATTAGTTGAGAGAGTATTCAGTGGCCTATGGGTCTTAGGCAGTGTAGTCTTGTGCTTGTGTCTCGTGTAGTGAGCCTGAGTTGAGGAACTATGGTGCTACAGCAAGAGGGAATATCAAGCTGGAAATGAATCAGAAGGAAACCTAGATAAATGAAGTAGCTTGATGGTAGACCGAACCGGAATGGTAAAGATTTGATTAATTTTTGTGTGTGTTCGAGGCAATGGGTTCGTATAGGTATTTTATAGCAAAGCTCGAGTTTTGACTGCTTGTTTAGCTGGGCCTAGTTAGAAGAATTCAGTCCTGACAGTTTAGCTTGTACAAATGGAATTGGCAGAGATGTTCTTGTTGGGTTTTACCGTGGTTTGGAGACGTATATATTGTCTATGGGCATGCGAGGCATGGAGTGTGTAATGATTTTTTTTATAAATGGGATCAAGGAAATTTCTTGACTAGTTGAGTGCGTCGATGTCTGCGGCGCGAAAGGGAGACAAAAGTTCTCATGTTATCCCATTGTGGTATGGTATATGCGATATGTTGTGGAGGATTGGGATTTTTGTGTGAAAGGTTCGGCTCAGTTCGGAATGGAAAGTCATTAAATTCTTAAGCAGCATGGGCAGCTGCAGGTGATTTAAGAATCGATCTTCAGATGATTAAGGAAAGTGGTACTGTGATTCTAGTAATTTGACAGGGGTATATGTTCGGAAAAAGGGGAAGGTGATGTAAACTGATAATACTTCGGTGGTATTGCGGCATTTTCTTGTTGGATCGACTGTTGATAGTTGAGTTTGTAGATGGCATAGGGAAATTTTAGAATATATCTCGTGGAATGAATGGGTACTTAATGTGTGATATGTATTCATACAACGGAATTTGGGATCAGGTACAGTGATTCGTGTGCTATATGGAGTTGGAGATTGGGAGTTCTCAGGTATAGACTATGTGGTGGTTGTGGATCATGCGTATCGGCACCGTTTAGTGGCTATTGGGATTTGGAGACCCGAGTGGATCTTTCTTTGCTTGGTATATTAGATGGTGGATATGATGTTGGGGTGTAGACTGATTGGCTCAGTGTTGGGTCATTCTAGACTATTGTGCTATGGGTTATGTCGGAAAATGCCACAGGTTGCGTGGCGGAGTGCATCGGATTATGTTCTAGCAGAGTGTTGTATTCCAAAGACCAGCGGACGGCTGGAAAGGGATTTCTTTTCTTAAGTGGGCCTTCGTGGCGGATGTCAGTGCAGAGGTTTCTACCATTGATTCAGTTCTTGCTTTTCTTAAGTGGGCCTTCGAATGCGTTTCTTGTGGCCGGGCATGTCGTCGGGCGAGATTGTGGTCTGCGGTAATTATTTAGTGCCAGGTACCGTATCGTACGGCTCCGGAAGGTGTTATAGTAGTGGAAGGAGCAGCTTCAAGGTTCTTGATATTGAGTTCGTTGGTAGGCCGAGGTGGCTATATATTTAGCTTAGAGTTAGCTTGGTTGACCCCGAGTTGTATTGTTGAGGGATAGGTTGATTCGATCGTTCTTGAGCTTGTTAGTGATCTGGGGAGATCTACGAGTTGCTTTTTCTGTGCTCTGAGACGTTATGATTAGTTGGATATGGGCACATGTGGTGCGGTTCTATTGAGTATTCATAGAGAAAGTCGAGCGGGAAGATTAATTGAGTGTTGCTCGGTAAGTGGAGTATTGGTTATGATATATCAGGTTGCGTGTCATATGTTATTTGTTCCACCGTGAGTGTAAAGAATTGCCTTGGTTTCAGACATCAAAAAATTGTGCGTGGCTGTTGATTTTTAGCATAGCGATTTGAGGTGCTTCGTGTGTAACAATGTTTGAATAGGATCGCGTATTGTAGCGAGGCTACGAGGAGTTATGACCTTTCGGGATAGCTTCAGGTGTTCTATTTCTATGATGTGAGACGGGGTCTTAGCCGTGTGTTGTAATGGCACTGATGAGCTTGAGGTACAGCTCTTTCGTTTGAGTCAATTGTCATGATTTGAGTATGTTTAGACTATTTCTCATTGGTATGTGTATTATGCAAGTTGTGTCTTAGGCCTGTGTGGGGGTTTCATATCACCAGAGTGGTGTGTTAGATTCGAGGTGATCGTTGGAGTAATTAATGAATGCGAACAGATGTGATTTCAGCTTGTTAGAGGTTAATGTCGAGGTTTGGCCCGGAAATCTGTTGTGGTATTAGTCAAAAAGGAAGTTGCTTCACGTATGGTTGATCCGAGGAATGGTTGCGGTTTATCGCGTGTTTCAATTGTCGTTGGCAGTATATGAAAGTGTTGGAATAAGACTTTAGCTAGTAAGAGGTTTTCTATCGGTTTTTGGTTGTCGTGGGTAGCTGCTGTGGATAGAATTTATCGTTTTCAGTGTTTGGATTATGTGGTATATCATATGGTTCCACCTGATGTTGCAGGTATGGTTTATTACAGCTGGTTCAAGTTTATTCGGAATATTGATGTGAGGCTCTGAATTTGAGTATGACTTCGAAAAGTGCAATGTGGTCCTACGGTTTATGGTCTAGATGGACTGTGAAATTTCAGCTGTGTTGTATTATCGGACCTATTTGAGATAGGATGATGTGGGATCACCCCAGGTATGTGCTTGGTAAGGTCGTTCAGCTATAGGTTGGCTTCTAGTACAACTCTGGGTACGCTCGAGGATGAGAGATTGTTTAAGTTGGGGAGGATGTGATGACTCGACCCGTCTTCTCATGTGTTACTACTCCATTTTTCCCATTAATTGCTTCCTAATATTTCATTATCGGTATGTGGTGTGTGAGAGTTGATTTCGATTGGTTTTGATAAGAAATGAGGCACTTAGTCTCTTTAAGGAAGGCTTAAGTTGGAAAAGTCAACCGGGCGTTGACTTATGAGTTAGAGGGATCGGATGTGATTTCCGGTGATTCGGTAAGCTTCGGGAAGTGATTTGTGACTTAGGAGCATGGCCGAAAGTGATTTTGGAGGTCCGGTGTAGAATTAGGCTTGAATTGGTAAAGTTAGTATTTTGGCAAATTCCGGTTGATGGGTGAGATTTTGATCCGAGGGTTGGAATGGAATTCCGAGAGTTGTTGTAGCTTCGTTGGGTGATTTTGGATATGTGTCCAAATTTCCAGGTCATTCGAACATCGTTTGGTCGGGTTTTTGATCGAATGCGCATTTCGGAAGTTTTGAAGAAACTTAGGCTTGAATCCGATGTGAATTGATGATTTTAGTTTTGTTTGATGTGTTTTGAGGATTGGAACAAGTTTGAATAATGTTTTAGGAGGCGTTGGTGCTTTTGGTTGAGGTTCCGGGGGCCTCGGGGTGATTCCGGATGGCTAACGGGAAGTTTTGAACTTGTGGAAAGGGAAAAATGTTGCTGCTTTTGGTATTTCCGCTTCTGCGGAATTTGGACCGCATAAGCGAGGCCGCTTAAGTGATGGAATGACCGCAGAAGCGGTGAGGAGGACTGGGCACCTGGTTCCGCAGAAGCAAAGTGTAGCCGCAGAAGCGGAATCGCTTCTGCGATGTTGTGACTGCAGAAGCGGTTGGGTTCGAGAGTTAGATTTCCGCAGAAGCGGAAGGAAGGGCGTTGAAGCGGTCCCGCAGAAGCGGGATGGGGACCGCATAAGCGAAAATGCTGGGCTGATTATTAAATATTTCCTCCGCGAGCTAGGTATTATTTTCCATCATTTTTTTAGCGAGCTTTGAGAGCTTTGAGGCGATTTTGAAGAGGGATTCAAGGAGGAATGATTAGAGGTAAGTTCCTTGGCTTAAATACACGAGATTATGATAGATTTAACATGGAAATTGGTTAAAATTCATTAAAAGGGGGTAAAGCTAAGGCTTGAGTTTTTGATATTTCAAAGTGGGATTTGGTAGGCCATTTGAACTCGGATTTGGGAGTTCTCGATATGTATGGATTCGTGGCGAGACGAGAAATCCGATGATGTGAATTTTGTAATTTTTCGAGAAGCGGGCCAGGGGCTCGTGTTTTGCTAGTTTCGAGATTTTTGCTATTTCTTGATTCTTTTCGATTGGATATTGTTCCTTTAGCATATTGTGATGTATACGCTCCGATTTTGTTAGATTCAACGCGCGTGGAGGCTGATTTGAGGGGAAAAGGCGTCGCGAGCTAGAGATTTCACCGGTTCGAGGTGAGTAATACTTGTAAATGATATCCCGAGGGTTTGAAACCTCGGATTTGCACATCATAGTGCTGTATTGAGGTAACTTGCACGCCGGATACGAGCGTGGGGTAGAGCACCGTTGGGGATTGCGACTTGGTCCGTCCCGGTTGTTGAATTTACCGCGTATTTGACTGAACTACTTGTTATCATCATAATTTGGACTGATTGCCATGTTTTGGGCTTCGTGCCAATTATTTAAATCCTTTAGGGATTATTATCACTGTTTCCATGATACATAGCATTTTAAATGATTTTGGTCCAGAGTCAAACACAGTTTTGAAATGTCCAGACATACTTTTAAGGTTTTAAAACTTAAACTACATATTTTTAACGTTCGGAACTGGAAATTGTTATTTGAATATTTCCCTAGTGGCTTATGTGCATTTCTGGACTGAGCGTGGATCGGGCTGCGCACAGCAGCAGTATTATATGTGCATTTTCTAGACTGAGGATGGATTGGGCTGCGCACCGCAGTGGTGTGATATTGATATTGCGCTTGGGCTGTAGGAACCCCTCCGGAGTCTGAACCCCCACAGTGAGCACGGGTACCCAAACGGATCGGGCTGCGCACTGCAGCGGTCATGTGTATTTCATTGCATTCATGCATTGGTTCCTGTTTGTACTACGTGTCATGACATTTAGCACTCTCATATCATTGGCATCCACGCTACTTCTTGCATTGTTTACCAGATACCCTGGTGTTATTTGTTGGTGGAGTGTTGTGCCCGAGGGGCTGACTTATGTGCTGACTTGATATCGCATTCATATGCTTGATTGTTGGAAGAGGATATTTTCAAAA
>MU781870.1:0-30861 GCA_026770625.1 Nicotiana glauca
CAAGGCAATGAAAGCTGAGAGAAATAAAAATGAGAGAGTCTTATTGGTGAAAACCCTTCGTGGGCACCATAAGGCTACAGTGAGTTGAGAGAAAATTAAAATGAGAAAGGCTTGATGGTGAAAACCCTTTGGGCACTACAAGTCGAATAAGGATTGTGAATCAGATCGGGAAAGTGGAGTATTGAAGACCAGTTTCACGGCAAAAAGGTACAACAAGAGCTGAATATCAGATTTGCTAAACAAAAGTAGGCTGCAGGTGCATGTCAAGGTCGCTAGAGTCGGTATCTACATCTGATGGTTTGCTACTCTGTAGGTTTCTTGTTAGGAATCGTCTCTTTCCATTTTCTCACTCTATTTTTCCCACCTTGTTTTACTCCGTCTTCTTGAGACTGTCTGGTCATAACAAGTGAGAAATGACTTCAAAATTTGCCACCAAGCTTTCCAATTGCACAAAATGGGATTTGATTAAAACATCGAAATATCATAAGGTAGGAAAGAACGACAATCGCACTGAAGTTGATAACAATCAACATGCTTTGGGGTTCCTTGTGAAATACAAAGGCTTGGTACATGTCAACTCATGAACAATGTGACAAGATGGAGGGTGAACAGATCAGAGATATTTTATGTCTCAAGGGTAACAAAGAAAGTGGTTAGTCAGCATCAAGCAGGCTCTTCAAGTGGAAATCAAAGTTATCATGGAAAGTGAAGGAACAATAGACTTCAAGATCGGAACTAGTGGTTTAAGTCAAGAAAGAACAACATAGACCTTGAGTGGGTGGCAATTGACATGCTTTGGGGATTCATTCGAAATACAAGGGTTTGGTACACATCAACTCATGAACAATGCAACAAAGATAGAGAGGGTGGAGAACGGATTAGAGATATTGTTTATGTCAAGGGTAACAGAGAAAGTGGTTAATCAATAAACAAACAAAGTCCTCGATTGGGAGTTAGTTATCATGGCAAGTGAAAGAACAATGGGCCCCAAGGTCAGAGCTAGTGGATTCAATCAAGAAAGAGCAGCATACACTTTGAGTGGGTAGCAATTGTCGCGCTTTGAAATTCATGTGAAAAAAAGGGCTTGGTAAAACTCAGATCATGAGCAATGCAATAGATAAAGGGATGTGGGTTTGAACAAAGAAGGGGTATTTCCTGTGACAGGGATGGCAGAGGAAGTGGTTAGTCAGTAAACAGGCAAGACCTTCAAGTGGAAATTAGTTATCATGGGAAGTGAAGGAGCAATCGCCCTCAAAGTTCAAGGCCACAAACCAACCACCACATTTTACACTGACAAGAGTTTTCTTTGATTGAAACAAGGGCATAAGTTTTGTTTGCTTCAGAGAAACCCTCTGTAAAGAAATGCAGGACCCAAACAGGTATGACTGGAAATTCTTAGGACCCTCCTGGAAAATGGGACTTAGTTTAAATGTCAAAACAATCATGAGAAACATAACTTGGTATAAAAAGGCATATAAGTTTATTTCAATTAAGAGTTTTCAAGACCCTCCTGGATAATGGGACGTAGTTTTAAGGTCAGTCTAAATAACAAGAAATAGTAGAAGTCATACCTTTAGTAGATATAATTTAGGTTAAAATTGTCTTTTAACTAGAAGTTGTCAGGACCCTCCTGGATAATGGGGAGTAGTTAAGACCTCTTTGATAACAATGTAGTGGAAGTAATACCTTTGAAAGATATAACTCAGGTTCATAATTGTTAGGAGTTGTCAGGACCTCCCTGGATAATAGGACTTAGCTTTCAGATTCTTATAATAGTTGGTAAAATAGTTCAGTGTCAAATTCTTATAATAGTTAGTAATATAATTGAGTTTAACACTCACCCATGTGCCCAGCCATCAAACTGGGGCAGAAAATTTTCTTTGTTTGTTTATTTTGTTGCAGTCAAGAGCCCACCTGGAGAACAAGGGAATATTTTTCAAGTTCAGCAAGCAGGAGCGCACCTGAAGAACAAGGGAATACATTTCAAGCTTTAGCAATCAGTCACCCACTTGGAAAACAAGGGAAGTATAATTCAAATTTTAGCTTTCAATTTTTTTTATATTTGATAACATGCTGTTCCCAGCCACCAAACTGGGGCAGAAAAATTTTCTTTGTTTGTCTATTTTGTTGCAAGCAGGAGCCCACCTGCAGAACAAGGGAATATTTTCAAAATCAAGCCGTCAGGAGCCCACCTGGAGAACAAGGGAATACATTTCAAGCTTTAGCAATCAGGCACCCACCTGGAAAACAAGGGAAGTATAATTCAAATTTTAACTTTCAATTTTTTTTTATATTTGATAACATGCTGTTCCCAGCCACCAAACTGGGGCAGAAAAATTTTCTTTGTTTGTCTATTTTGTTGCAAGCAGGAGCCCACCTGGAGACCAAGGGAATACTTTTCAAAATCAGCAAGCAAGAGCCCACCTGGAGAACAAGGGAATATTTATCAAATTCAGCAATCAGGAGCCCACCTGGAGAACGAGGGAATACATTCCAAATTCAGCAAGCAGGAGCCCACCTGGAGAACAAGGGAAGTGCAATTCAAATTTTAGCTTTCAAATTTTTAATATTTGATAACATGCTGTACCCAGCCACCAAACTGGGGCAGAAAAATTTTCTTTGTTTGTCTATTTTATTGCAAGCAGGAGCCTACCTGGAGAACAAGGGAATACTTTTCAAATGCAGCAAGCAGGAGCTCATCTGGAGAACAAGGGAATACTTTTCAAATGGAGCAATCAGGAGCCCACCTGGAGAACGAGGGAATACATTCCAAACTCAGCAAGCAGGAGCCCACCTGGAGAGCAAGGGAAGTACAATTCAAATTTTAGCTTTTAAATATTTGATAACACGATGCTCCCAGCCACCAAACTGGGGCAGAAAATTTTTCTTTGGATGTCTATTTTGTTGTAAGCAGGAGCCCACCTGGAGAACAAGGGAATACCTTTTCAAGCATCGCAAGCAGGAGTCCACCTAAAAAATGGACACATATTTCAAATTGTAGTAATCAAGCATCATCAAGAAGGATGGCAAAACATCATCGAGGCAACAACAAGAATTCCGTTGGAAGAGCACAATATACAAGTTCAAGACAACACATGAGAAAGTTTGAAGACATAGATAGGATCTTTTGTAATTCATAGATCATAGCTTAGGCTAGCTTCTTTTGTTTTACCACGGTGTAATAAGGGGGTCAGCGAGCAGTAACAGTAGCAACAGCAATGAAATCACAGCTCCTGGTAGTCCCAGCTACCAGACACTCCCGAACTACACTGACCTGATTCCTGTTTAGCCCAGGATATGTAGGCAACCTCTGAAGCAAGGTGCGGTCAAAACTTTTCAAAAATGCTTCACACGGATTATTCAAACGGGCAAAAATCGCTCGTATTTGCTCACTTATCTTTTCACGAAAACTCTTCGTGTTTCCGAGCAAAGAGGGGCAGCTGTGAGCACGTGATTTTTGCCCTATATATGAATTATTCCCAAAAATTCAAACAAAATGATCTTTTGAATTTTGTGTCATTTTCTGTTAATTATTTGCATTTTTATTTGTGCATTTTTATTCGTATGAAAATACAAAAATATGCATTCTGTATTTAGGATTTAATTTCATTTTTTAGTATTAATTTATTTTAGAACAAAATGTAAAGAGAAAAATAACAAAAAATAGTCCTTTTACCATTTTTAATTCTACATTTTAAATTTTTTTAGTTTAATTTTCTTTTAAGTTAGGAATTAGCAATTTTAGAAATTAATTAGTACAATTTTAGATTTGATTTGGGTCTTTTATTGTACATAATAAAATCAAAAAATAAAAATAAAAATAATAAGTAAAATACAAAATAAATGCAAAAATGAAGAGAGAATTAAAATGACATGGTCTTGACAAAAGACCAAAATTTTGGGCTAAATCCATTCTGAGCCCAACGACATTCCAAAAATTCGGAGCCCAAGTTGTAAATCTACACCAACCCACACCATCAGCCCAACCAAACTACCCGGTCCACCCCAGTCACACCAAACGCCCCGTTTAGCAGGGGACTAAATCTGAGCCTTTAATTTGATCTAATCCAATGGCCCTCATCAACCAAAGCGATTAGTTAAAATTGTCAAAATATCATTAAACCTAACAAAATAACCCTTCTTCCTCGTAATATTGGTCTTAGACACCCCGTCGTCATCCCGCCGTGCTCCGCCGCCGAAAATCACCTCATGGCGGCGGCGGGCATCTTTTTTAGTCCAAATTAACACCAAAGGCTCCTCTTTTCTTCCTCTTTCTAACCTTGCCCTCGACTTCCCTCAAATCCTGGCCTAGTTCCTCGAACAGTGTTGTTTTTTTCCGCCAGAACCCTACCGCCGGCGAACACCACTTACGCCAATGACCACCAGAAAAATACCATAGCTTCCCCATGAACCCTTCTTCTCATTCCCACCTTTAATTTCTTTAAAATCTTGCCGGAAACTCTCGAATCTTGATTTTTAATTTTTTCGGCCTAGTCACTACCTCGCCCAAACTCACCCAAAATAACACCCCAACACCGCCTTGGCCTCCCCTACACAAATGTCATAGCCGCTTGGCTCGAATATGGCCGAAACGGCTCCAATATCCATCTCAATTTCTCCGACCAAAACCTTGGAATGACCAAAGTGCATGCAAATGATGTCAAAGGGTCCCTGGACCTTCCTCGTAAGGAATTGATCGCCAATAGAGCTTAAACGTCCTTAGGAACTGACTGATTCTGGAAAACGTCAGTTGGCCGGAATTTTGCCTTCATCAGTAAGTTGCCCTTTCTTTCTTGGTTTAATATTATCACCATCCCATTTGGTTACCAAGTAGTATTGATCAATGAATTTAATTCAATTCAATTATGTTTTCTATTGTGGCCTTAATCTCTCTTAGTTATGACCTTGAATTTGGTAGTTTGGATACTTGGCATTTATTTTGATTGCTGTAGTTAATATCCTTTCATTATGGGTTTTTGTTGGATAATTCTAGTTTTTAGTTAATTGTAGTTTCAAGTCTGTTGAATTTCGGATAAATTGGTTTAATATTCTCTATTTGTGTAATGGTTTGATTTTTCTTTAATCCGATTTAATTGGTTACAGCTGAATAGTTTAAGTGTTAATTAGTCATTTATGGGTAGTCAGTAGTTTGGTCAGGGCATTGAGAGGATAATTTAGGAAATGATAGGATAAAGAATCTTGTAGTTGTTGTTTGAAATTCCTAGAACATTCTAGAAAGGGTTTTAAGATGAGAATTCTGAAAATAATTGCATTTACTTGTATAACAAGTCAGAAAATGAGGGGTAGAAATAGAAATAAAATAGGGACTAATGAGTAAAATAAAAATCTGAAGTTTGCACCCTAAGTTTGCCTATAAATAGGCATTCATTTGCCTTGTATAACAAGTTTTTGGAGCCTAAAAAGTCCCCTAAATATCTCCAAGCTGAAACAGATCTGAAAATTCAAAATTTCAGATCCAAAGCCTCTTAGATCTTAGCTTTCTTCACATATAAAAATCAAAAAGAAAAAAAAAACAGTAGAGACTTTCATAAAAATCCAAAAACAAAGAAAAAATGCAATAAACAACCAAAAAAGGGCACTGTTACAGTACTACATGAGTTTTCTGGTTTGGTTTTGCTTAAATCTCTAGTATTCTGAGTTTTGAAGCCCCACTGAAGTTTTTGGGTTGGTTTCAAGTTAGTTTGAATGGAATTTGACTAGTTTGAGGTGGATTATTGGTTATTTGCTGATTCTGTTGAATGTTGGATTCGTTTTGGTCAATTTGGTTTGTTCTGGTCAATCTATTGTCTCTATTTGGTTTCTCTGAAAACCTTCTGGATTGCTGCATCTCTATGGCTTGCATTTGATTCCTGCTCCTGGCTGCTGCTGACTCCTTCTTCTTCGTGTTGTTTTTCGATATTCCAGGTATCTATGCTGTAGTTTTCAGGCTCTCAAATATGAAGCGAAGTTCTGTTTGAAGAGATCTATGAATTTCACGTTTTTTCCTAATTTCATGACTTATTTTAATTTCATCCAAATTATTTGTATAAGGTGGACTACATGAGCTATTTGGACTATATATATTAGCATGTTAGTTGTTTCCATTTGTTCTGGTAGTAAGTATGATGAATTAATTTCTGTTAGCAGTTAGTATTTGAGTAAGCATATGATGCCTTAAATTAGCTGAGGCGTGAACTTGAGTTAGTACTTGAATGAGCATTAGTGTGGGGAGTGTAATTAGATGACAGCTATTCATGTTGGTTAAATTAGATTTTGAATGTAATAGTTTCATTTAGCTAATAGCGTTTCAGCTTAATCGACATGTTCTGGATAAAGCAATAGAATACGTAGGTCTGGGTATAAAAAAAAAACGGAACTCAAGCAATAACTACCACTGGGATTCGATCATATCATTGAAGAAACATTTCAGTAAAAACTGGGCAAATTGAATAGAAGATTAGTTGATTTGGTGGGTTGGGCTCAACAGCCTATCTGCACAAAGTAAAGGGTGTAAATACCTCAATGGGTGGCCCAGGTCACGTTCTACTGTGAATATACGTCTGGGCCTGGGCCCAAGTCTATAGTTGCCCAGTTAGTGTTATGAAACACAATCTGATAGTTTCGAGCAATAATGCCAAGGCTCTATTGTTACTTATTATTTTATCGGACTTAACTAAATTTAGATTGAATCATGAGGATTTGGCTTCCTCAAATACTTTAATTAACTAGGATTTTATTTTTGTATTATTTTAGAGACAAAATTAGAAAAATCATAGTTTGCTTTTAGGCTTGCCCTTTTAAAATAAAATGAGATGAGCCTCGCCAAATAAGAAATAAAATTGCGGGGCCCTCAATAAATATTGTATTAACTTTTAGACTTCGGGATGGGCCGTTTAGCAAATTTCACGGCCTTCCCCAAAATAATAATACGTTAGACTCTTTAAGCACATTTTTTTAATAAAATTACTTTCTTAAACTCGGGTGCGCATTGATGCGACCCAAATCTAAATCTCAACGGAGTTGAAATGTGTTGACACCCACGGGTGCATTGATTGCGACGTGGTTCGAAATGCGTTTTCACGACGTTGCAATTCTTTTAAAATAAATAATGATAAAAAGAGGTTTACGAATAAAAGGCACATAAGCTAGCATGTATTAAAATCAGATAAAATCAAATACGACAGTTAAGCGACCGTGCTATAACTACGAAATCCGGGAATGCCTAACACCTTCTCCCGGGTTAACAGTATTCCTTACTCGGATGTCTGGTTCGTGGACTGTTAACAGAGTCATAATTTCCTCGGTTCGGGATTCAACCGGTGACTTGGGACACCATTAATCTCCCAAGTGACGACTCTGAAATCTTAATAAATAAATCCCGCTTCGATTGTCCTTTAATTGGAAAAACTCCTTTATGCCGTTGCGGGTTAGGAAAAAGGAGGTGTGACAATCTGCTATATGTTTTGTCTGGTTCTCATATCTAAATTGGTTTGATCTCGAAGCCCTAATTCTTTCGGACATATTTGGGTCTCTGAAAAACTATTTCGTCTGCTTGAACTTTTTTGATTGGATTCAAGGTCCTTCTTGTTTTAACTTCTGTTCTTTATGTGATTTGGTTTCTTGCAATCTTTGAACTAAGCTATATCCTCTAGAAGGGTCGTTTTCTTGACTTTTAGCATGCTTCTGATTCCCCCTTCTCCCTATTATTGAATCAACCTATATGACTATCATGTGTTGTTATCTACTATCTGCATAGTTTTGTTACTGTTTCTCTTTACCATGGATTAACCTTGCATGCCTAATGTTTGTGCACTCTTTATACACACTAAACGTCCCTCTAAAATAACCATAGATTCGGGACTGATTTCAGACTTCCTTGTGTAAGCATGATTGATTCTTTCCCTGTTTTATTTGAAAACTCTTTTTAACCTTTCGATTCCCCTATTACTGACTTGGTTTATTGGTGATTTTGAATCCCCGATTCCCTGATTTACTATGTACTAATTGATTTACTTTGTCACTTCCTTATTTACATAACCGTGTATTTCAGAATTTTCTTTCCTTAATTAAAACCCCTATGTGTTTACCCCTTATTTGTATGCTATGCACAATATGTTTACTTGATCTCCTGCCTTAAATAACTCTTGCCCTTTACCGTTCAAATTTGAATTCCTCAATTTAAAGGATTTTCTGCTACTGATTGATTCTAATTGATACATGATTATTTTCTTATCTTGTTCCCTGCTTGATTTCATACTATAAATGTTCTCCTCCCTTCTCTTTGAACAAACACGAACACAGAAAGCAATCTGAGTTCAAAATCACTCTCACTTAAAACTCTCTCTCTTTCTGGTACTTGCATTGCTGCTGTGGACTTTGTTTACTCTACTTACTTCTACACTTTTCTGCTTCTCTACTGGTATGTCCCTGTTAATTTACATGTCTCACCAACAATTTGTTTTACTTCTGCCTACTTCTGTCCAATTCTTTTAGTTGACATTTGTTTCTAGTATATTGGAATATGTTTCCCCTCTCCCTTTGTAGTTCAGTGTTTAAATTACATATACATCCTGTCAGTTGCTTATCATGTATTTGATACTTTATGAATCCCAAACCCTCATATCCCCTTTGTCTGCTTAAGTTATGGTTCAGAAAACATGGCAATGCTTGAAATCATTGTCCATGGCTATGAACTGGATCCTTTGGGGTCCTAAACTTGTCAATTTCCCATCCTCATTCCCTATTGTGTATATGCTGAGTAACAGCCTTGGCCTGGCAATATTCCTGATTACTGTTCAGGCCATGGATTGACCTCTAAATAGGTCTATACTCCTTAAATGTTTGATCATATACTGGTCAGGGGTGTGCCAGTCTTATTGTGCTGGGCATGACCTCCAACCTGCTTCGGTAGTCCTCCTACCCTTTTCTATTGCACTTACACTCAACTCGTAGAATTTAAGTTATACCCCTCTTGTGTGTGCCTTGCCTTGGGACTCTGGAGATCCTTCTGAACTTGGACACATAAGAGCTGGCCCTTCCACATTGCACAACTCAATTTTTATGAATATCTTGGGATGCACTGCCTGGGGTTCTTGAAATCCCTTGGATCTCTAAAACACCTTGGTTAACAGAAGGCTTGGAAATCTGGATCTCTGAAGTGGTTCCATCTCATATTATTAGGCCTCAAGTCTGGATTAGGCTTCTCGTATGTAGCTGAGGACTTCTAATGTATATTTATCATTTCAGTTGTTGTTTTTTGTTATAATGATTTGTATAAACTCTGGAAAACTTAGTAAAGAGGGGGATGGGATTTATTTTCTGCACCAAGGGTAGAGATCCTGTCTATAGGTTTAAAATTTCTATTATTCCTGCAAACAACTAGAAATTATGCCTACAGGTTCAATTTTCATTTATGTCTATCCGCCTAAAAATCATGCCTATAGGTTTTAACTCTCATCTCTGCATATCCACCTAGAAATCATGTCAATAAGTTTTAATTCTAATTTCTGCAAAACTCACAGTTAGAAATCATGCTCATAGGTAAATTTTTTATTCCTACAAACACGTGTAGATATCCTGCCTATAGGTCAATTCCTAATTATTCCGCAATTTCATATAAAACATGGTCTACCAAAATGCTGCATTCTGCAAACGACATTAGGCAAACTATTTGTAGGTTAATAATAATAAAACTGCATATAAATACCATGCTCATAGGATTTTTTTATTTATGTCTAAAGGGTGTCCAGATCATTATTCACATAGAAAGCATGCCTATTGGAAGTTTGGAACTTAAATAGCGATATACTAGCTGTAACTTGCTCTTTTACGCTAAAATCAGTAACCCATATTAAAGTTTGCGAATCTATTTCTAAAGTCGATATATGCTACACCTAGCTCTAATTAACGCTTAAGTCAATCAGATCAACTTTCAAACAACTGCATTCGAGTATACCTAATGTCGACTTCTCGCCTAAAAATATGCGTTGAACCAGTCCGCTTGTCGCTTTATTTAAATAAGACCAAAATCAGTAAGTGAAAGACTTGCTAAACTCTGTGATTTTGATGATTTATGGAGGCATATTTGAGCCCTGAATGTTTTTTTGATCCCCTTCTATTTTGCAACTGTTTGTTTTGATTGACGCCTTAGCATTTAATCCTTTGAAACTTCTAAAATCCCCAAATCCATTTCCCTTTAGTATTAGTTGTCCATTTTTCTCCAGGACTGATAGGATCGGGACGGGTAGTAGCATGCGATAAGTAAACAATACCATTCCGTGCTTTAACACCTTAACGGGGTGGGAAGGGTTGACATGGAGATGATGATTACACGATAACACCTTGCGTACAATTGGGTACCAGTGTTGTGCGAATGATACATGTAATGTATAAACCTAGGACCCCCTCCCTCTTTATTAGTTTAACAATTTTTTTAAAAATTTTAAAAGCTGTTATACTTTCCACTTCTGTTTCTCACAGGATTTTCAGGTTGCTTGCACCAATTGTTTGACCCCTTTCCCTTTACTTGCATATTTCTTTTATAACCAAACTTCTCCCCTTCTAAATTTCAGCATTTCTTTAAACCCTTTTTATGCTTCTTATTTCATATTTGCAATACTTGCTTAATTATTCGTTTGTTTGCATTTAAAGTCACAGTTGTAGCATGGCCAGGAACCACACTAGTGGATCTTGAGGGGTGCCTAACACCTTCCCCTCGAGATAATTTCAAGCCCTTACCCAAAACTCTGGTCTGCATCTTTAGTTCTTCTAAGAGTGTCCTAATGCACTATAATCATTAGGTGGCGACTCTCCAAAAATCCAAAACCCAATTCCCAAACAGGAAAAGAGTTGTCTTCCCGAATGTCGTGAACCCGATTCCGCGAGGAAAAAAGGGGGCATCGACAGCATAGCGACTCTGCTGGGGATATCTTTAGGCTTTTACCATTGCATGCTATATGTGACATTACCGCTTTCTTTATTTCTTTTGTTTAATGCCTTTATTTGAAATTGACTTGTTTTGCTGTTTCTTTTTTCTTTAATTACTTTCATTTACCGCTTTTCCATCAATGTTGTTGTCATTTTTTTTGAGCAATCATTGTAAACTTTATTGTATGAACGTGAAAATACATGACAATATGTTTCATTCTTGTAATTTGCATTTTTCAACATCAAGTTCCACTCGTTCCAAACAAATACTATAGAAACGCTTATAATGAGTAGTTGCGCACTTCCAATACTATCACCCCCTAAATTTGGCAAACGCATATTTGCAGTAAAACCAGTCGATCAGCGGTGCAGTCGAAGATTCCGTGCCTTTCCCTCTTGAGTTGTCCGCTCAAGGGTACCTATCTAATACCCGAAAAGAAACCTGATTCCATTTAAATTGTACATGCATCATGGTCAAACCTAGCCGAATCAGTTATGTTGTCCACATAATGACTCATTAAGATAGCCTTATCCAAAGTCCACCGAGTTTCCTTGAAACCCAAACGGACGTCTCCATGTTCTGTGCATTTATTTGGAGAACTTAAGTGTTTGTTATTCTAATTATTGGTTTAAATAGTCGAGTCTGCTGGGGGTAAGGGCCTAACACTCTGTTTTGCAGAAAATGAGGCACGAGATCCCCAGATTTGGCATGGTAACCAACATTCATCCAAGGCTGCTGAATTGGTGGAAAGACCTCCATTCTAGTGATCAGACACTCGTCCGCAAGTACTTAGGGAATCTTCCTTCTCTTCTAGAGATTCAGCCTAAAAACAGAATCATAGAGGCAGCGACATTGTTCTGGGATAGTGACAAGTCCGTGTTCCACTTTGGGGACTTTGAAATGACTCCTTTACTTAAAGAAGTAGGGGGTTTAGCTAGAATTCCTTGGGAGACTCCGGGTTTGCTTATGCCGGAGAATCGTAAAGGAAGGGGCTTCCTTAAGATGATGGCACTGAAGAAAAACCCAGACTTGACTTTTTTGAAAAACTCCTATATCCCATTTGACTATCTATACGAGAGGTATGACCATAGCAAGTCATACCGCACCCATTCAGATGAATTTGCTATCACCTCATTGGGACATGTCCATAGAAGGGTCTTTGTCTTCATGTTTTGCTTTTTGGGGATGATCGTGTTCCCTATGAAGAAGTCCAGGATCCACGCCAGACTAACCATGGTAACCAATACTTTGATGGAAGGGATTGGTGGGAAAACCTTTAGCATAGTTCCCATGATCTTCCCTGAGATATACTGCGCCTTGAACAACTGTCAACAACAAGACAGTCATTTTGAGGGTTGCAACTTATTACTTCAGCTTTGGCTCATGGAACACCTCCAGAAAGGGGAATACCGACAAAAGATCCTACGCGGAGATTGGGATGATCATATCGCCTTCCATCAGCGGAGGCGTATGAATTATATGCCTAAAATGTTCGCTCAGCCCGAGGATGCCAGAGGATGGGTAGAATTGTTCAAAAATCTGAAAGAAGACCAGGTGCAATGGATGTTTGAGTGGTTCCCCACGGATGAATTCATTGTTCGATCCCGAGATGCACCATTTCTCATACTGATTGGTTTGAGAGGAACTTATCCTTATGTTCCTCTCCGAGCCATGAGGCAAGCTGGAAGAAAACAAATCATACCAAGGGTCGATAAAACGAGTCACCTCAGGGCCGATTTCCAGGACGACGATAGCCCTCACAGATGCCAAGCTCAGCATTTGTGGCATTACAAAATTGTTTTGGGAAAAGAATCCATTGAACCAGACAGGTATCATGCCGATTGTGTGCCGCACTATTCAGGTTGGTTAGAAGACAATAGCATGGGTCAGCCGGGATTCGTTGGAGGTCACAAAATTATTGATGAACTTGCTGAAGCATGGGTTAAGTATAATCAACTGCGCCAGAGAATTCGAGAGTGTGATTAGAATCGGGAAATACAAGAAGCCTATCAGAAATTGATGGAGGAGTGGAAAGAAATGGCTGTCAGCGCTAACAACTGGCTAGGGTATTTGGAGCGGGGTCTAGTAGAGCTGGAAGGAAAGTTCATCAAGAGGATCGAAGATTGTCAGAACACTGGAGGAAATGCAGGCGGACATCTGGCCCGAGCCTATTTGCTGCTAGGACTACACGAGTTGTTGGAGCTGTTCGAGGGAGAAAAAGATGCCAAATCTGGGGAAGGTCCTTCTGGGACCAAGAAGTTAGGAGTCTTTTATTTTGCTTTAATAATGTAATAAGGCCAATTGCCACTAGTGACATTTTACTTTCTGTTACTTAGCGTTGTTTTGGATTCGTCTTATTTTTATCAATAAAATGAGGCATTTAGCATTATAAGTTCTCCAAAATTATTTGTCGCTAGGCCTACCTAGGGCACAACGAGGCACCAAAACTAGGATGCAATTTAAATTTTTTCGCACAACGTATTTAAATACTACAATACTTTTTCCTCATAACCCGCACTAACTTATTACCTTTTTTTTTTCTTTTATTTTTTATTCCCCTCCCCAAACGTTAGTTCATGTATTCTAGCACCATCAACATACTCCACAAGATCCAAGGGCCCTCTACCTCCTCCTCCTCCGAGTCCTATCTGGAACAAAAACAAAGGTAGAATGGGAGATCTAAGTGCAAGAAAGGAGATCGAGATTCCTCAGGGTACCCCGGTTGCTAAGGAAACTGTAACACAACTGGAGCAAAAGCTATTGAAATTCCGAGAAGAACTGGATCAGGTTCAGAATTTGGCGAGCCTATCATTTTCCCTCACCGCTCCTAATGTCAACACCCACAATCATGCACCTCCAAAAAACACCCACAACCACAGATACAACCCACTCATACCCAACACTGCAACACATGCCACACTCTAAATAACACTCCACTACTCATTCCCGAGCCACTAAACACCACAAATGACCATCTCTACAACACTCATATTTTTGTGGATACGGTACCCCACTACACCCAGCCAATCTCAAATGCACCTGAGTCTGATGATAAGGACTCCCTTATCACAAATTTAGCAGCAGAACTTAAGAAGTTAACCAGCCGAGTTCAGGGCGTGGAAGGTAACAAAGGTATTGAAGGGTTAAATTATGAAGACCTATGCATTCAGCCAGATGTTGAACTTCCAGAGGGGTACAAACCTCCCAAGTTCAAAATGTTTGATAGGACAGGAGATCCCAGAGTCCACCTGAGGACATATTGTGATAAGCTAGTTGGAGTTGAAAGGGATGAGAAGATCCGTATGAAGCTCTTCACAAGGAGCCTGAAAGGAGATGCACTATCCTGGTACATCAGCCAAGACCCCAAGAAATGGATGAGTTGGGCAGGCATGGAATCAAATTTCATGGATAGGTTCCGATTCAATACAGAGAATGCACCGGATGTATTATATATACAGAACTTGAAGAAGAAGCCCACCGAAACATTCCGCGAGTATTCCACTCGTTGGAGGTCAGAAGATGCAAAGGTTAGGCCGGCCCTAGAAGAAGAGAAAATGAATAGGTTCTTCGTCCGAGCTCAGGATCCCTAATATTACGAGAGGTTGATGCTAATCGACGGTCAAAAGTTCTCCGATATCATCAAACTTGGAGAAAGAATCGAAGAGGTCAATAAGAATGGTATGGATACGAATCTTGAAGCATTGCATGCCACCAATAAGGCTTTACAGACTGGTGGCACATCTAAAAAGAAGTATGTAAGTGCCGTAATGGTCGCACAGGGAGCCAAATCACCACCAAAATACCACACTTACCCATCACCTCCACTTACATATCAACCTATCCCGAATTACCAAGCACCCGCACCCTCATATCCACCTCCCGGTTACCAGTCCTCTCCATATCAACCCATCTCACCCAGATAATCTCAACCAGCACCTATTTACCAAGCTTATAATGCCCAACCCTCTCACTACCAATCACCACCCACCCGTCAAAATTTCCCAAGACCCAGACCAAATTTTGACCGCAAACCTCCCAGACAATACACAGCCATCACTGAACTAGTTTACCAGCTATATGAAAGACTTAAAGTTGTTGATTACATCACTCCTATCCCAGCCAAAGCTCCAAAAAATCACTCTCGGTGGGTCAACTCCAACAAGACCTGCGCGTATCATTCCCACATGAAGGGACACACCCTTGATGAATGCCGCTCATTGAAACACAAGATTCAGACCCTGATTAACAATAAGGTCATTGTAGCAAAGGAGCCTGCTCCTAATATTCGTAACAACCCTCTGCCTGACCACAAAGGTGGAGACATTCACATGATCGAGATCGAGGATGATTGGGACCCCAAAGTGTCGATAGGTTTGATTGCTGAAGGAGATGAATCAAAGAAACCGCCAGTTACACTTAACCTAATTGTTGTGTAGAATCAGCCCACCAGGGATGACGAAGTAAATATGTCTATACCTCTTGAATTTGAAGCGCCTCCTTCTGTAAAGGCGCCCGGACCAATCGAGGTTGAATTTGGAGTTCCAAAGGCACCTACATCCTTTGAAGTTGCTGTGTTACCACCTAGGGTGCCTATTCCAGTGGCAATGACAGACATAACACCATTCCACTCAAATGCCATACCACGGGATTACACTACCGAATCTAGGAGAAAAGTAAAGACCTAGACAGGAGAAACGATTGTCGCACAAGGAATGACTAGAACAGGAAGGTTTTACACCCCAGAGCACCTAGCCGTGTCCAGTAAGCATGCCCCGAGACGGCCTATTGAAACAGGACCCGACGATCTTTGGAGGAAAATACAGGCTAAGGAGTACTCGGTCGCTGAACAGTTGAACAAAACACCAATATAGATATCTATCCTGGCTCTTCTGCAGAGTTCAGACGCTTACAAGAATGCCCTAATGAAGATACTGAGCGAAGCCTATGTTACCAGCAATATAACCGGGGGTGAAATGGCGAATATGGTGGGGCAAGTGCTGGAGAGCCATAAAATAACCTTCCACGAAGACGAATTACCGCCATAATGTTTAAGCCACAACAAGGCACTACACATCACCGTGCAATGCGAAGATTATTTCATTACTAGAGTTCTGATAGATGGAGGATCGAGCCTCAACATCTTTCCGCTTGTAACTCTCAGAACTCTGGGGAAACACCTACACGAGATCAAAGACGGGGCTATCAATATCAAAGCCTTCGATGGGTCACAGAGATCTACTATCGGAGAAATCAGCCTATGCTTGCAAATGGGACCAACATGGTTCGACGTCGACTTCCAAGTGATAGACGTCCCGACATCCTACAACTTGCTGTTAGGACGCCCCTGGATCCACGCTGATGGAGCCGTAGCATCGACCCTGCATCAGGCGGTAAAGTTCGAATGGAACCACCAAGAGGTGATCATTCATGGCGATGGTAGTAACCCCATATATAGTTGCCAGACCATCCCAATGATCGGGGGCAGAAGGAGAATAGGCGGAGAAACATACCACCATATCGAAAGGGTCAACGCTGTAGATAAGGATAAGTGGTGGGACAACAAGATCAAAAGTATCCTGAATTGGTGTGGGTACGAGCCTGGAAAGGGACTCGGTAAAAATCTTTAGGGGATCACTAAGCCCATAAAACTAAAGAAGCATAGTACTACCTTTGGCTTAGGGTACGGTTATACTTGGGAGGAATTCCAGAACTAGTCGCCACCATGACGCGGCCCCTACTCTCCATTGGAGTTTCTAATACCTAGCCTGGAGCAAACCTTCCAACCGGTAGATACTATATATGGGTTAGAAGAAGATGAAGCGTTGGCAGCCATGAAGAATTTGTTCTTAGAGGATGATGATATGGACTGCTGTGTCCTTTTTGAGGAGGAAGGGGAGGATGGCCCTTCCACACAAGCTATGAATAGAGGGGACCACCTCAGCAACTGGTCAATTAGGACCGTCAGGGCCCGGAAGGCTTTGGGGTAGCAAGGCTAAACAAAAGCACCTTGCATCTTATTTTTTTAGCTTACTTTACTTGTTGATTTTCCTTCCGTATTGTCTTTTATTTCGAAAAGAGCTCTGATGTTTCAAACAATTATGGATTTAATCAAAGCATTTCAGTTTATCATATATATCTCGCTTATTATTCTCTCTATCATTTACTCTATTTTATACAGCATTACTATTACTTATCTTGATGATGAACCAACCACTGTGACTTGCAACGAAACAATGCAACAAAAGGATATAGACTCAGAAGGAGATGAGACACCTGAAGAGGTCGTCAGAGAGATTGAGAATCTTGAAAATAGACCTAAGTCCATCCTGGAAGAAACTGAGGTCATTAATTTGGGAGACACAGAGAATGTCAAAGAAACTCGCATCATTGTTCACTTGTCGCCATCAGAGAAGGAAGAATATATGGAATTTTTAAAAGAATATGAGGACATATTCACCTGGTCATATGATGATATGACTGGTCTCAACACGACCATTGTAGCTCATAAGTTTCCAACAAATCCAGCCTATCCACCGGTAAAGCCGAAGCTCAGGAAATTCAAGCCCGACATGAGTTTGAAAATCAAAAAAGAGGTTACTAAGCAAGTCAAAGCTAAGGTTCTCAAAGTGGTAGAGTATCCAACATGGTTAGCCAACATCATGCCAGTACCAAATAAGGAGGGGAAGGTTAGAATCTGTGTCGACTACCGGGATCTCAAACGGGCTAGTCCTAAAGACGACTTCCCCTTGCCAAACATACACATTCTTATCGACAACTGCACTAAGCATGAGTTGCAGTCTTTCGTCGATTGTTTCGCTGGGTATCATCAGTTATTAATAGATGAGGAAGATACAAAGAAAATAGCTTTCATCACGCCATGTGGGATGTATTGTTACAAAATGATGTCGTTTGGGTTGAAGAATGCTGGCGCCACCTACATGAGAGCCATGACTACCATCTACAATGACATGATACACAAGGAGATCAAGGTATATGTGGACGACGTCATCATCTAATCCAAGAAAGCCACTGATCATATGGAGGATCTGAGAAAGTTCTTTAATAGACTGAGAAGGTACAATCTGAAATTGAATCCCGCCAAGTGTGCTTTCGGGGTTCCTACCAGAAAACTACTGGGTTTCATCGTGAGTCATCGAGGGATAGGATTGGAACCATCAAAGGTCAAAGCCATTCCAGAATTGTCACCGCCAAAGAACAAGAAGGACGTGATGAGTTTCTTGGGAAGACTCAACTATATCAGCCGGTTCATAGCCCAGTCCACAATCATTTGTGAACCCATCTTTAAAATGCTAAAGGAAGACGCTGCTACTAGATGGACCGACGATTGTCAGAATGCCTTTGATAGAATTAAGGAATACTTGTCAACGCCACCAGTCTTGGTTCCGCCCGAGCCAGGAAGGCCCCTATTGCTTTATCTTGCAGTTTTGGACGGAGCATTCGGTTATGTTCTGGGACAACATGATAAAACGGGGAGAAAGGAGCAGGTCATCTACTATCTCAATAAGAAGTTTACCCCGTACGAGGCTCGGTATTCCTTATTAGAGCGCACCTGTTGTGTGCTAACTTGGGTAGCTCAAAAATTGAGGCATTATTTCTATGCCTACACTACTTCTCTCATATCCAGGATGGACCCGTTGAAGTATATCTTCCAGAAGCCCATGCCCACCGGCAAGCATGCCAAGTGGCAAATCTTGCTGAGTGAATTCGATATTGTTTACGTGACTCAGAAAGCAATCAAGGGTCAAGCCGTAGCAGATCACCTTGCCGAGAATCCTATTGGTAGAGAATACGAACCCCTGAAAACGTATTTTCCTGATGAAGAACTGTCCTTTGTAGGAGAAGATATTGCAGAATCCTATGATGGTTGGAGGTTGTTTTTCGATAGAGCCGTAAATTTCAAAGGAGTTGGCATCGGAGCAGTACTAGTATCAGAAACCGGCCAGCATTACCCGGTATCCGCCAAGCTCAGATTCCCTTGCACGAACAACATGGCTGAATACGAAGCTTGCATCCTGGGACTCAAGATGGCCATTGACATGAACATTCAAGAGTTACTAGTGATCGGGGGCTCAGACCTGCTCATACATCGGGTTCGAGAAGAATGGGAAACCAAGAACTCTAAGATACTCCCCTACTTGCATCACATACAGGAGTTAAGGAAAAGATTCGCAAAGACAGAATTTCAGCATGTCCCCAGGGTCCAAAACGAGTTTGCTGACGCATTAGCTATTTTATCATCCATGATCCAGCATCCAGACACGAACTTCATTGATCCCATCCTAGTAAAGATTTATGATCAGCCAACTTATTGTGCTCACGTTGAGGAAGAAGCAGACGGGAAACCATGGTTCCACGACATCAAGGAATACTTGACAATGGGAGAATACCCAGAACTTGCCAACGCCACTGAGAAGCGCACACTTTGGAGATTATCCAACAACTTCTTTCACAGTGGGGGAATCCTGTATAGGAGGACTCCCGATTTGGGTTTACTAAGGTGTGTCGAAGCAAAAGAAGCATCCAGACTATTGGACGAAGTGCACGCAGGAACTTGCGGTCCGCACATGAATGGTTTATCTTAGAAAAAAAGATACTCCGAGCAGGTTATTTTTGGATGACTATAGAAACGGACTGTATCCAGTACGTTTCCAAGTTCCACCATTGTCACATAGATGCATATATGATAAAGGTGCCTCCCAACGAGCTTATAGCAATAAGATCACCGTGGCCATTTGCCGCCTAGGGAATGGATGTCATTGGACCTATTGAGCCTGCTGCATCAAACGGGCACAGGTTCATCCTGGTGACAATTGATTATTTTACCAGATGGGTTAAAGCAGCGTTATACAAGGCAATGACTAAGAAAGTTGTGGCGGATTTTGTCAATGACC
Organism: Nicotiana glauca; assembly: GCA_026770625.1. Lineage (NCBI taxonomy): Eukaryota > Viridiplantae > Streptophyta > Magnoliopsida > Solanales > Solanaceae > Nicotiana > Nicotiana glauca. Next base: position 19,840 of record MU781870.1, read on the forward strand.
GTATTATGTGCCGATTCAGAATTCCGGAATCAATCATCACCGATAATGGTTCCAATATCAATAGCAATTTGATGAAAGCAATGTACGAGGCATTCAAGATTAAACACATGAATTCTATAGCCTACAGGCCTCAGATGAATGAGCTGTAAAAGCAGCCAACAAGAATATCAAAACGATACTAAGAAAGATGGTCGAAAGTCACAAAAATGGCATGAGAAGTTATCATTCGCCTTACTAGGATACCACACCATGCTCCGCATATCGACCGGGGCAACTCCCTACATTCTGATTTATGGTACAGAGGTAGTCATCCCTGTCGAGGTAGAGATTCCCTCCTTGAGAAGCATACAAGAAGTAGAGTTGGACGATGCAGAATGGGTAAAAGGTCGCTACGCGCAGTTAGCCCTTATAAATGGGAAAAGGATGAATGCAGTTTTGCCACAGTTAGTTGTATCAGAACAGAATGTCCAGAGCCTTCAACAAAAGAGTTAAGCCAAGGAAGTTTACACAAGGGCAGCTGGTGTTGAGGAAAATATTCCCACATCAAGAGGAAGCCAAGGGGAAATTCTCTCCCAAGTTGCAAGGTCCATACATGATTCACCAGGTTCTAACTAGAGGAGCCCTTATTCTTGCAGAAATGGATGGAGAAGTCTGGCCAAAGCCAATCAACTCAAACGTAGGGAAACGATATTATGTGTAATCACCTATAATTTCTTTATGATGTAATTTGAACTACGCCTGACCCGATTCTCGTTTAAGAGGGGATACGTAGGCAGCCTTATGGGTTTGGTCACAATTTAATAAAAAATCCATTTTTCCCCTGCTATTAGAACTGGGGCAGAATTTTGAGGAGGACCCTCAAAATTTCGAAGTTAATTTTTAGCCATTCATCGCCGGGAATGTCACTTGAGTAAAGTGGGGCAGAATTTTGAGGGGGGCCCTCAAAATTCTGAGGTTGATTTTTCATCCGTTCAGCACAGCCATCAGAAGTGCCAGCCTTGTAAACTGGGGTAGAATTTTAAGGAGGAACCTCAAAACTCCGGAGCAAAAGAGGTGGTAATGTCTTGAACCACGTTGCAGTCGTTGGTTCAGCTAAAAGAAAACTATTTTTCTACTTATGATATGTTTATTAAATCATGCATAATTATTGTCCGAACTGCCGCTGTTTAGCAATGCTACCCCAATGATACGCAATGCCAGGATTCAAGGGAAAACAAACTAACTTTTCCCCCTCTTGTAGAACTCACTATTTTCTTTGGATGCAGGCACCCAAGTCACAAAATCACCGAACATATTATGCAATCGCATTGAACCATCATACATATTTGCATTTGCTATCCGCACGCAATATCCCCAACAACCGCGATATCACAATAAGCTACCAGCTATCAACTAAGAAATTTTACTTATTATTCATATTATCTGCATTGTATAAGGCTACCTTTCTGCCGTCTGAGACTAAGCGTTGTCTCCATCTGCATTATCTGCATTGCATAAGGCTGCCTTTCTGCCTTTCGAGACTAAACGTTGTCTCCATCTACATTTCCTGCATTGTATAAGGCTACCTTTCTGCCTTCCGAGACTAAGCGTTGTCTCCATCTGCACTTCCTGCATTGCATAAGGCTACCTTTCTACCTTCCGAGACTAAGCGTTATATCCATCGGCACTTCCTGCATTGCATAAGGCTACCTTCCTGCCTTCCGAGACTAAGCGTTGTCTCCATCTGCATTTATCTGCATAAGGCTTCCTTTCTGCCTTCCGAGGTTAAACTCTACCTCCACATGTATGGCTGAAATACCACAACCTCTATTTTGCACCGGTTGAAACATCGTCACTCTATCTCTCTTGCAGTCGGCTGAAATATTGCCAAACTTTATTTAAATTCTACACCGGCTGAAAGATCGCCAGTTCATATTTAAATCTCCATCAGCATCTATACCTATACTTTCTGTCGGCTGAATTATCGCTATCTTACTTTTACATTGACTAAAACATCGCCGCTTTATTTAAAGTTCTGTTGGCTGAGACATCGCCATTTACATTTTTTGCATCGGCTGAAACATCGCCTATTTTATTTTTCTGTCGGCTGAAATATTGCCATTTACATTTTTTGTATTGGCTGAAACATCGCCTGTTTTATTTTTCTGTCGGCTGAAATATCGCCATTTCTATTTTTGCGTTGGCTGAAACATCGCCTGTTTTATTTAAATTTCTGTCGGCTGAAATAGCACCATTTACGTTTTTTCATTGGCTAAAATGCCGCCAAATCTTGCATTTCATGGGCTGAAATATTGCCAAACTGTCCGAAGGCATCATTGTTCGGAGGCATCATCCTCATAGCCCGAGAACACCATGCCATGGCCCGAAGACCCCTCTTTATATCCTGCACATCATTATTCAAAGGCATCATGGTTCGGAGGCACCATTATCATAGCCCGAGAACATCATTTCACAGCCTGCGAATCCTTTAATTTTGCGCTTGTGAGCACGTGATTTTTGCCCTAAGCAAATTATTCCCAAAATTTTAAATAAAATGATTTCTTTATTATTTTACAATTTTTTGTGAATTTTTGGTTGAATTTTGTGTTAATTGGTTACATTTTTATTCATATGAAAATACAAAAATATGCACTTGAATTTAGGGATTTAATTTTATAATTTTAGTATCAATTAGTATTAATTTATAAAGAAAATAACATAAAGGGTCCATTTTGCATTTTTAATTCAAATTGGTATTAGTTTGCATTTTTCTTTAATTAGAAATTAATTAAGAAATCTAATTTTTAGTGTTAATTTGATTGTGAGTTTCTTTTAGCATTTTATAAGAAATCAGAAAATAAAAATACAAAAATACAAAATGAAAAAATAGGTAAAAGAAATAAAAGGAAGCAAATAAAATAAAAAAGGGAGGCTATGTAAATTGGGACAATTTTGGTTTTGAGCCCAAAAATTCCACAAAATCCATTCCATTTTGCCCGGCCCAATTAAAGTTACCCGATCCAGCCCCCCCATATACAAACGACGTCGTTTTGACGTCGTTTGATCTCAGCCGCTGATTACCCCTGATCCAACGAATCATGTTCAGTCTTGGTAAATAATATAACTGTCCAAATATATATCAAAACCCTAAAACATGTATCTCTTCCTCGTACCTTCCCCTCATCCCTGTAATGCCGACGTAGCCTCCACCGTGTCCCCGTCGTGCCTCCGCCCATACTCCGCCGCCGGAAATCGCCCACTGCGGCGGTCAAGCTCCAAACCCACCCAAATTTTCACCATAGCCTCGTCTCCGTCTCCCCACTCCGAATCCACCTTTGTTTTCTTCCAAATCCCAACCAAACGCCCCAAATCTGCAAAACCCTAGCCGCCGCCGGCGAACGACACCATCTCCAACGAGCCCCAAATTAACACCCTTTGTTCCCCTTCTCATCCTCGTCTCAAATACGTCAATGGTTTCCTTCGAATTCTACTAGAACTCGTCGAATATAGGTTTAAAATTTTTCCGGCCACGACGCCGGTTACGCCGTTGACCACCAGAAAAACACCATAGATACTCCTTCTTTTCCTCTTTCCAACCCCATGGTCATTTCCCTCGAATCTTCCCCCATCTCGTCGAATAATCGATTGAATATTTTCGGCCAAAACACAAAGTATGCCAAACAATCCCAAATTAACACCCTGTGACCGCCTGAGCCTCCTCTACCTAATCCCCATACCCGTTTATATCGAATCTGCCTGGGTTTGCTCGAATCCTCATTTAAATTTTTCCGGCCAAAAACCCTAATTCAAAATCTTTGTGATTTCGGACTGTAATATCCCTAACCACGTGCTTTTTTATGAAATCACATGATTTCGGACCGTAGTTTCCTGATTTTTATTTTTATTTCATTTTTATTTTCCTTATTTCTGCTTATCTGCATGTTGTTACAATTAGTGGTTTTTAAGATTTTTTTTAGTTTTGTTTGAATGATAAAATCAATGAGTTTTCTGTTTATTTTATTTTTTTATTGATTAAGTGTAGTTTTAATCAGTAATTGTTAGCTAAATTTAGGTTAAATTCCCTTTTCTTTATGCTCTGAGTTGTTCTTCATTCTATTTAGTTTAATGTTCAATTGTTAGTGTTAATTAGTTCAAATTATTGGTTAGTTGAATTTTGTTTTGGTTTGCTTCGATCCAGCTGTCTCATTGATTCTGATAAATAGTTTAAACACATAAGTATTAGTTATGCAATTTGATTTTGTGTTTCTTATTAAAATTCTAATTTCAAATCAGTTTTGAGTTTTGTTTGGGTTTGTTTGACCGAATAAGTATGTTCGTTAGTTTAATTGTCTTTTGAGTTTCAAGTTCTGCTAATTAGTCTTAGCTAGTTTAATTTAGATTATGTTGTTTGGTTATAGCTGGTAGGTCTATTAAAGGTCAGTAATTTTAGGGGGTTTCAAGGGTAGTTTGTCCATAGGAAAGGGTAGTTTAATTAGAATTGGTAAATTTAAAACAAAGGCAGGGGTAGTATAGGCATTGCGTAGGCAAAAGAACACTCTAGAACCCTCTAGATGGGGGTACAAGTATAATTTCAGTAATTGTTAGGTAGTTACTTGTAGTACAAGTCAGAAAATAAAGGGGTAAAAATACAAATAAAAGAAGGACTAATGTGTAAAATTTGAATCTGAAGTTGCACCCTAATTCTGCCTATAAAAAGGCAATAACATGCCTTGTTTAACAAGTTTTTACCTCGGAAAATTTCCAAAAAACCGTTCCAGCTTATAATTCCCCCCAAAATCCATTTTCTGCAAATCTGAGCCTCAAATTTGAATTTTAGAATCCAAAGAAGTTCAAATTCTGAACTCTTATAGTTCAAACCTTCCTTTTAGATCAAAAACTCTTCATAAAAAAACCAAAAACAGCAAAAAACTTTCAAAAAATCCCAAAAATATTGTTCCATTAAAACCTTAGGTTAATTTCGATTTTAGTTTGTTGACTTGCATCTTCTAGTTCATTGTTTGGTTGTTGAAATCATCTAAGCATTCCTGGATGCAATCGCAAGTTTATTTGGGGTGAATTTGAGCTATTTTGTTTGGTCCATTTACTAAAAAGGATCCTGTATCATTTGATATCATTTCTAGCATTATAACATTACTCCGGGCCTCTGATTTCTACTGCTGAACTGCTGTGACATTGCTGACTATCCATTGCCCATTGTTTTGCCTCAATTTCCAGGTACATATTCGATTTTGATGTGCTGTAGCTTTAGATTCAAACAAATGAAATAAAATGCTCATTCATTTGCTCCCTGAAGTGTGTTTTGGGCTACTATGTAATATTTGTTAAATACATAGACTGATAGAGATATGATTAAATGTACTTTTGATTTGTATTTTATAGTCTATGGAATGTATAAACTAATTAAAATGGACTGTATTTGGATTGTATGAACTGTCGTCTCTTAGATCTGTTTAAGCCCGTTGAGTTGAACATTAATTTTAATCAAATTTATGTTAGGTTGATAAAATAGCTCATGTTAGATTTAGCTAATCTCCTATAGTATGACTGTTTTAGGAGTTGCCTCGGACTGTGTTGAACTTCATTAAGAGGAAATCACAAACGTGCACGCATCACTAATCACAAATATAGTATGACTGTTTCAGTAGATTTGTTTAAGTGTTCATGCTTAATTAGAAAATAGACATCATATGTGCATACATCAACATAATCATGGATGAATATGTTACTTTAGATACTGGATTTAAAGTTTTGTTTCAGCATGTTGATTCACAGATAAAAATCACGTTCCAGCCAAGTAATAATTTGAAGTTGATGTTTCATATTAGGCTTTGTTTTAATTTGAATCCTGTATCTGGGCTCAAACGCAGTCCCAGTGCAAATAGCCAGGCCCATTGTCCTTTTAATTCCATTATTTCAAGGCCTGGACAGTATAATTTTGAGCCAAGACCCAAGGGTAATGTCAGAAGCCCCAAAGCTGAGCAAGCATATTTTCCTTCTTCCTGGGCCAAACCTTCAAGGCCCAAAATTGCTGGAAGTAAAAGATCTTTAAAATTATACTAGGAATATGGGGGATTAATTCGCAAGTATAAAATTGGGTTTCGAATTAGGTAGCGGGTTCAAACTAAAAGGTTTTTCCCTTTTGTTTGTATTCGGACTTGAATTCGAGGCCCGAATTTATAAATGTGAATTAATTAATCTTTAGAGACAAATAATAAAAATAGAAAATTTTAGTTTGCTTTAGATTGACTTTTTAATAAATAATATGAGACGAGCCTCGCCAAATCTAATATACAATTGTGAGGCCCTCATTAATTCCTTGATTAAAAATACTTAGCGATTCGGGACGGTCCGTTTAGCAAATTTCACGGCCTTTCCAAAAGTAAATAATACGTTAGTCGCTTTAGGCGCGCTTTTTAATAATTTTACCTTCCTAAATACGGGTGTGCATTTCATGAAACCCAAATCCAAATATAAAAATGTTGAATAAGAATGTGTCGAGGATCCGGGTGCATTTCATGTGACGTGATCCGAAAACACATTCTTAGACGACGTTCATTTTCGTAAAAAATAACTAAAAGCGGTAAATAATTATAAAATTGCACTATAGGTTGGAATATGTATAAAAAATCAGATTTTAGCTACTTATAATAATTTAAGCGACCGTGCTAGAACCAGGGGATCTGGGGGTGCCTAACACCTTCCCTCGGGTCAACAGAATTACTTACACATAATTTCTGGTTCGCAGAATCCAATTGGGAAGTCGACAATTTTCCTCGATTTGGAATTAAATTAAACCAGTGACTTGGGACACCAAAAATCAATCCTATCCCAAGTGGCGACTATAAAAATAGATAAATAATCCCAATTCGAATAATGTCACTTTAAATGAAAAACTCCCTTATACATTTATCCTTCAGTATAGGTGTGTAAAAAAGCAGGTGTGACATCTCTGGCGACTCTGCTGGGGAATACGAACCAAGAATCTCGATTCAGGTTCAAGAATTCGAGCTTAGTATAATTGTTATATTTGGCTTTATCTGATTTTTCTACATGTTCCATGCTATATGTGCTAAATGTTTTACCGCTTTGATATTTTGTTGAAACTGTATATATAAACTGTTACAAATCCCTTCCTCTCTCTGAGTCTTCTACATCATAGAGAAGGGTGCACTTCGTGTAGATTCTCTTCTGTTTAGAGTCTTTCCCAATTTAGAACGAGGCTGGATAAGTTGAAAAGCCGGCGAAGCTTCTGTATCCCCGGTACGCTGCCTCCCCCTCGGCTCGAGTTATCCGCTCGGGTAAGCCAGGTCTAGAACAATAAACCTAGGGTTTAAACCTAGAAGAACAAAAAACTCATGCCGGATCCCTAGTATGAACGTTTGTTTCCATCATGTGCATTTGACTTAGGGGACTCAAGACAGGGGTTGGGTCCGTCTAGGACATGTGACCTGAAATAAAAAGACCATCCTAATGCATCTTACGTGCTACTTGCGCATTTATTTGCTCGGCTTTTGCATGTTGACCGGCTTGTCTAAACGAGTGAAAATTGAGAAAAATAACAGTGTTAAGACTAAGGGAGGAAAACCGTTTATTGTGAAAAAACCCAATGCCCAAAAAATACTAAAATACTGCCAGATTTTTGAAAAAAAAATAGAAAAAGAGAAAATATTTGAAAAAAAAATATAGAAAGAAAATTGTTGTTCAAAAATAGTTTTGATTTTGGCGAATCCGCCCGAACTACGCTGGTTTGATTCTCACCAGATGTGAGATACGTAGGCAACCCTCATCGGGTCCAACCACCCTTTTGGCAAAAATAGCCAAAAATGTCAAAATTTTAATTTTGTCATAAATAAAGTCGGGTGACGCCATTCTTGTTAAAATAAGCCGAATGTCCCCAAAAGGGCATCGGAAGGCTGTTTTTGCAAGAACAGCCCACCCTGAGTCATTTTTAAACGGTTTGCGGGCACATCCTTAAAATCTTCCCCTCAGAAGTGCTGAAAGGCCATATTCGCAAAACCAAATCCTTGTTTTGATTAAATAAAGAATTTTGTAAAAATAGCCAGTTTGTACAAATAAGTCATTAAAATTTCCTTTTTAAATAAACGTGCAGGATGACTTCAAGTGACATCGAGACCTTCTCAGTCCTGAGTGAGATCCCCTTGAAACTTCACATGTGGTGGCAAGATCTAGGAAAAAGAAGCAGAGATACCGTGGTTAAAATTTTGGACGGTCTAGTTGATCTACTATACATCAAACCGAGGAAAGATATCATTGAGGCACTAATATCATTTTGGGACCTGACCCGTAACGTATTCCGGTTTTCAGACTTTGAACTCACACCTACATTAGAGGAGATCGCGGGATATGCGGTTCTTAACGGGAACCTTCGAGGAAGATACCCATTGGCACCATGACCGGTAACCTTTTATAAGTTCTTGGATTTGTTGAACATTAGCCGGGATATTCAGGACCCGTATCTGGCAGAAGGGTGATGTACATTGCATTTCCTATATCACCGGTATGGTAACCCAAAAGGTTTTGAGGAGAGCAACATCCGCTTGACACATGCCGAAAATAAAGACAAATGGGAGGCTCGACGGGGATTAGCCTTTATGGTGGCCTTTCTGGGAGTGGTGGTTTGTCCGAGAAAAGATGGTCACATAGACCTCGGCCTGGTAAGGATGCTAGATGTTGCCATGAAAAAACCAACTAGCACAGTGGTTCCTCTGATTATAGCTGAAATGTACCGAGCTCTGACCAAATGTCGCGAAGGCGAGAAATTCTTTCAAGGTTGCAATTTGCTCTTACAGTTGTGGATGCAAGAACACCTCTGTCACCGCACAGGCTATATGAACTACGGTTTAACCGGGTTGAGTTGTATTGCAGAATTTGGGACCCGGGTGACAGGTATTGAGTTCCCTGAAAGTACTGAGGCCTGGTCATCATGCTTAAGATCTTTGACCGCAGATAAAGTCGAATGAGCTTATGGTTGGCTTCCCGCTACTGAAGCTATATATACATCAGCAGAGGTCCCCTATATTCTTTTGATTTGTATCCGAAGCATACAGCCTTATGCTCCTTACCGGGTTTTGTGACAATTTGGAAGATTCCAAACAGTGCATAATGATGAAGATCTGAGTGAGCAAGTCATTGAGTTGGGCCCGAAAGCTGCATTTCCTGAAGGTAGAATTCGAAAAATATGGAATGAGTGTCGGTTCATTAAGCCAAAAACCATAATAAAAGACCAAGCTAGAGGCGAGGTAGATCCCAAGTATCTGACATGGTTTGGCAAAAGATTTTAAATCTCAGAAAGACCCGCTAAAAGACCGCACGTGCAGCAGTTTACCGATGGGGTCCAAGTTCAATGGGATTGGAAAGCAAAGGAGAAGGAGTACCGAGCTAAAATAGGACGGTTAAAGCAACAGGTCCGGGACCTCCAATTCAACAAAAGTGTACAGGCTGCAGCCGACAAGGGCGATAAAAAAAAATTAGCTCAGGAGAATGAAGCGCTCAAAGCCCAAATTAAACAAATGAAAATAGATGCTCGGAATCAAGAAAGAAGTCTATCTGATGAGAGGTTAATCAAAGGGTTAAGGAAACAAATTTCAGACTGCCAAGAAGAACTAGAAAAATTTGAGGGAAATATGGCAAGACTTCGGGCACAGTGGGCCAAAAAGACTGAAGAGAGAGCCCAGTTTGTGAAGCAAATGTGAAGAAACTACGAGGGGACCATCGCCAAGATGAAGGAAAAAATGAATGCTATGGAAGAAAAGATAGCCCAGCGGGATAAAGAATTCCGAGTCGAGATGAACCAGTGTCATAGGTTAATTACAGAGATGGAAAAGGAAATTAAACTGCTACAAGATTTGCACTTCCAGGACACGCAGGTGCTAGAAGCTCATACACAACAAATAAGCCGACTCCTCTAAGAAAAGGGTCGAATCAGAGAAAGGATCAGAGAATTGCCCATTATATTGTCATGAACTGTCAGGCCAGTGAGAGAATGGGTCGTACTATGTCCTTTGCCTCAGTAATGACATTTGTTCGCCAAGTCATGAGTAATTTAGATCAGTTACAAAGGGGTCTCGCACGCAGGCCCGCGGCAATGCCGAACGATGCTCCGCCGACCCCAGGATTTGAAGCATTGATGTGCTCTTAGTTAATCGAGTCTGTATTTTTGCTGTTGAGTCTATTTTTGTAATTTCCTTTTGCAAGAAAAGAAAAATAAATAGTCTATGTAGCTTTTGTAACCGCAATTGTTATTAATGAAAAATTGAAAATTCCCAAAAATTGTTTTTTCTTACTGTTGCATTTATTTGCAAGAACTACGCTTGGTCTGATTCATGCGGGGTCATGATACGTAGGCAATCTACATAAGATTTGACCGTAATCCTAAGAAAAAGAGAAATGCGAGGGAAATAAAAGGAAATAAAAAACAAGAGAGAAAAGAAACACAAAAGAAGAAAATAAGGCATTGAGAGAAAAACCCTGGCCAAAGAAAAGAAAAAGCAGAAAATGAAAATAGAGAAGTAGGAAAAGAAAATGAAAGAAAACAAAACAAAAAGAGAAAGAAAAGAGAAAAGGAATAAGAAGGAAAGCCTGGATGACGCATGAAACCGAAGAAAACACGTAAATATCTATTTAACTGTATAGGTGCATCACACTCCAATGTGCAGTTACCTATTTGTTACTTGTTTCATACTAACTGGTTGCTGCTGTCTATTCCAGCTGAATATTTTAGAAACCATGGTTGGTTTGTGGTAAACTGGTCTCGCATTGATACTTCGCCGGATCCAAAGGAAAAATGGAGATGTCGTTGAAAATGACCTTGCCTGCAGTCCCCATACCTGAAGATAGCCCAATCTCTAGGATCCCGGCCTCTGAATCCTATACATCTGAAGAAAATTTGATCCTGCGCTTGCGCTTGATGGAAATGTGGGATGCTTGGAATAACGGGAAGGATCCCCCAAGCACTATCCCCCGATTCCCGGAGTTGTTCCCTAGATCTGGAGGTGCTACCAC